>CM042882.1:18821055-18964171 GCA_023653495.1 Melastoma candidum
CCCCCACCTCACCCGTTTGCTAACATTAATAAAATTGATGTTAATAATTTCAATTAAAATTTGTAAGTAACTTGTTATATTGATGTTTATATTTTCCTTTCTATGCGGGCGTCAGATCTCTCGTTGCTTCTGTCATTACCATTATGTGCAATGTATAGCCACGCAGAGGCAAACAAGGTCACTGATTGTGAGTGGGTTTCGGATGACTTGGTATAAAAAAATAATAATGATAATGAGGGGGGGGGGGGGGGGGTTGATGAGGTCAACAGTAGTCATGCTCGTTACATCCCTGACATGTAAACGAGGGGTGCCTGTTTTGGGAGGCAGTGCTTATTTAATGAATTGCTCCCAAAGAACTGTACATGGGGTACCATGCCGTATGCATGTCGTATCCAATCAGTATATATGTACATTTTCCCCCATAAACTTTAGTGAGTTAAAAAATTATCATCGCAATTTGGGGGGGGGGGGGGGGAGCATCACATTCGATCCGATTGGTTTTTGCCTGAGAGGGGATGGTGCGAAATTGGGTCTCCTTTTCTTTTAGCAGACAGAATCATAGGAGGAGCGAAAAGGGTGGGGTTGGGAGAGTTTTGGAGTACACTCCCAACAATTGGACAGGTGGAACCCATCAATGATTTAGTATGATATGGGCAATCGATCTTTATGTTTCCTTTTGGATACAGATTTTTGGAGTGTCTCGTGATATTATGGAGTAGTGCAAGCTCTAACATAAAAGGTCCTCGTGATGGAGTGGGGAATTTGCAGATAGAAAGCTTTCCCATCACGTCTCTCCTTCCCTCCCCACTCCGTGTTGACAAGCCGACCAGTGATACATTCCACATAGACATAAATATATGACGCCCCATACGCTGAATCGAATCTCACTGAGGTTGCTCTCTGCGTTATCTTGTCTCTAGCAAGTTGGAAAAGAAAAAATAGGAAGCATATTTCCTATTCTAACGGATATTTGGACCTTGGAATGAAAATAAAGGGATGCGAAATCACGTAACGTCGATAATAAGCAGAGAGAATGATTCCATTCCAGGGGCATTCTTTCAAGTGCTAGGGTTTTTTTTTCCAGCGATACGAGTCTTCCATGCCATTGTTAACAACAGTGAAAATGGTGGTGGCGAAGACAACAACCCCATATGGGGTGGAAAAACAAACAATAATGCGATGTCGACGGTGCCCATTCTGGGTTGATAACGTAGTTGTCTCATAGTAACCAATAATGGAGACCAATTCCTGACCAGTGCTTCCAATAATGACTTTGGGGCGGGGGAAAGCTGTGTCCGAAGAATCATCATCCTTGTCGTCATCATCAGGTTCTATTCCAATAGGCAAGTATGTGCCCATTATTGGCCTTTTCCCTCCCATAAGTTCTGCACACCCACCTCAACCCACTTGACACTTACGAAGCCCCTTTTGCCACATAAGTCAACTGCCCCTTTTTCCCTGGTGAACTAGAATCTTATGCCCTTATTTTCTCTCATTCTCACGGCTTAAAATTGTTGCTTCTTCCCCCCCTAAAGAAGGAAGAAAAGAAATTCCCCCATAAGGCCTCTTTTTGGACTGTGGGAATTCAAAGTTATGAAAAACCGAAAGTCATATTGACTAAAAAAACAGAGCTGTAATTATATATAACTCTAAATTTTCCATTTGCTTATTTATTAGTTTTACTTTTCACTCATGTGATAGATAATTTTCGATATACCGACCCTTAAACCCAAATTTCATTCTTTGAAAAAGATAATTTAAAGACAAACGATGAGATACATTTAAGACCGGTCGAACAAGACAATCATGTTAGCTAGACTCCGACGTCGATGGCCGATTAAATCCGTCTCTATCTGTTGACTGATTGGTTGATCAAATTATAATTGACATTCCACTCTTTCCACGTCACATTTATTTGGCAGCTACGGTGTGCCCATGCCCTAATAAGAACAAAAAGAAGAAAACATTGTCATGGAATTAGGGACGCCCTATATACATGTTATGACATGTAGTTCTCATATACATCGACCATCCCCAGCCCCACAACACACCCAATATCTTTATCTCGTAATGTAAACTATTGACGACTCACAATTTATGGCATCAAAGTAACCAAGACAGACACCAAGCACCGCGAATTGGGGAATAATATACTGGTTTAGTTGTTAGAGAAAGGCACATTACATGCACTCCGAGAGATGAAAAACAAATAAATATCATATCATTATATCAGAGGAAGACAAGTCTTTGAATGATTAGGGATGCAACAGGGGGGACAAAAAATAAAAGTCTAGTCAGATTTGTAACACCAATTCTTCTAAAGAAGCAAAAACAAAAATTGTTTAATTCATCAGTAGATAAGGGCACCGACCTCCCCCCCCCCCCCCAAAAGTTATGACTCAAAAGCATGGCATATATCACCATCACTTCGACCCCTCCCCTCCCCACCCCAACTTACTAAAATTTTCACCCCTCCCTTCTTAAGCTTCAATCGGATCCATGATGCGAAAGTTTGCAGGCAAGCGAAAATATCTGGTGTAAGATCGCAGCAGATCTAGAATCATTGGAAATGATCTTCCAGATAATATTGGAGAAGGCATCCGATATCATCCACATTTACATTTGTGCTGTCATGTCAAATAATCTTAAGACCTGATTATGCCGGGACATAGTTTCCTAGGAAACCTTCACGCTATGTACGTGAATAAAGTAAGATAAAATCTCACTAGGGTTTTAGGTGTCATCTCTTTCGAAGAGAGAGCGCCTCATCATCGTATTTGGATTGAATATTTAAAGGAAGTCGACTTCTGACTGGTGACTACGCTAATTGTGTTGTCTAATTTAAAGGTTGATAAGATAAAAGGGTAGGGGTGGGGGAGGCGTCATGCTTGGTCTGATGAAGGGGGGAGATGATCATAATTGGATGGTTTAGGGCTTTTGATAAAAGTAAAAGCTGGGGTAGATGAGATGAGACACGTATTCGCTGGCCCGATGTAACGTGTTGGGACAAAGTGACGGCAAGTGGGGCCACCCAATTCCGTGTCGAAAACTGTAGGATCCCACTTTGTTTTCTTCTTTCTTCCTGACGCTGTCCAAACGCGATGCAATCATATGGGGGAATGGGGATGATTTATTAGTTTTGTAGGATAGCCTCTCTTCACTTTGCGGTGTGATTGCAGCAACTTTTCCCTTGGATAAACTTACAACATCGATTTAGCCACCCCCAATGGACTCTCTCCGAAAAACAAAACTTCTTCCTTTCTTCGTAAGAAAGGTGGGATTCGATTTCTCTTCAAACGGCAGCAGAAACGACGCATTAACATGTAACTTTCAATCATTTCGCGTAACACAAACTTCTTATATAGATATAGGAGAGTATAGGGGTTCAAGATCATATTAAGCAAAGTGACTAATATGGTAAGTATGAGCACACAGGAGCGAAGTTATTACAAGCAAGATAGAAAAGAAAGGGAATGGAATGTGTCGGCACGTAGGGACAGATGTGTAGTTTATGGAGGGTAAGTTAGTTGATCAGTCGGCCGGAGGGTACAAACTAGTCAAAAGAGTGACCCTTGCGGGAAACAAAGTAATGGGTGGTGGGGGGAGGTAGAGGATGGTGTTTTTGGGTAACCACGTGGGAATGTTTTCGAGATATGCAACATGGGCGGCATCGATCTCCCCCACATCCCACATGCCTCCCTCCTCCCATTTGCTGTTTTTTCGACATAAGGCGATATTATGTTTCTTGGCGTTGGATCGAAAGCTATAGCTCGTCTATGTCGATATCGTAGTAAACAAGTAATTGGTTTAAATAATTTAAGTGATTCACCTCATTTAAGGTACGAAATTTGAGGTATGAATAGACTTTGGCCCCACAATATCCGGGCTCGAGAAAAGCATCCGACAGGCCCATGCGGGTTCGGACAACGTCAGCGCTGCATTTACCGACCGTCTCGAAACCCAAGTACACAGCCGACATCAAAAATATTTTCGTTATTATTACTTTTAAAGTAGCATTTTTTTATAATTGATATACCTTTGTGAATAAACCCATCAATAAGAGAAGGTTTAGAAAATATCATTATTTTTTAGATATTTTGTACAAGTTAAATGCGTCTCATTTATGTTTGGGCCTAACTCGGACAAGCCTAAAAATAAGAAAGCCCGATTTTCGGCCAGACCAATGGGGCCTTGACTTGTCTAAGTCCTCGAGTCTCTGTGAAACCGAGAGATGGTTGGCAATCAGGCCCAAAGGATCAAGTCTTTGGATACCTCATCCATGACGAATTTGTTAATCAAAACTTGAGAGAATTCTATTCTTTAGCGAGATAATTCATGTAGAAATATCCGAAGTATGATTAAAAAGGAAAATTGGAATCATTTTAAGAGAAAACTTAGTGCATAACGTCGCCAAATGTGAAAAAGTCGTGAGCCCAAATTCAATTCTCGTTTGCATCTCAAGGAAAATGCAATTGGATGGTTATGAAAGGGATGTAGAAATTAAGGACCAATGTTGTGATTTCTTACTTTTAAAGGGGTGGGTTTGGGAGGGGGTCGCCGTCGCTCCCCCGCGCAAAGGCCTTAGAAAACCTAAACGCAGCAAGAGTTGCTGCGCTCTTGTTCCCCCACTCAAGAAGCATTTCGCCTCTCCGTTGTAGGGCTTAAGGAGGAAATGGCTCCGACACCCGACATCCTCGGGGAGCGTCAGTCCGGTCAGGATGTCCGAACCCAGAATGGTATATGGATCGCCACCTTCTCTTCTCTACCGTCTTTGCTTTGGGTTGTGGATCTTGTCCTAATGTTTCTTCTTCTTCTTCTTCTTCTTCTTCTTCTTCTTCTTCTTTGCATACAGTGATGGCTTGCCAAGCCGTGGCCAACATCGTTAAGTCCTCGCTCGGTCCCGTCGGCCTTGACAAGGTGCCTTGTCTCCTCTTTCCTTCTGTTGTGGAGTTACTGTTTTTTGGGAGTTTGATTGGTTTTCCTGGCCGAGCTGTTCGGTTTGGTTCTGTTTTCTAGTGCGATCTTAGATGTTCTTTTTCGGCGGTTTGATACCAGATGTTGGTTGACGATATCGGCGATGTGACTATCACAAATGACGGGGCTACCATACTCAAAATGCTGGAAGTGGAACATCCGGCTGCCAAGGTATGGAGGGCTGCTCGTCCTTTTATCCTTTGGAATTAAGTTAATTGAACTTAGTGTTTGTTGATGTCTTGGGATGAGTAGGAGTTGTTTATTTAATTCGATCCCTACCTCTTTTTAGGTTCTGGTGGAGTTGGCAGAGCTTCAGGACAAAGAGGTCGGGGATGGAACAACTTCCGTCGTCATTGTTGCCGCTGAGTTCCTCAAGGTGAATCCCGTGCTTTCGTAGCTACTTCTACCATATGTTAGATTTACTCATTGATTCATTGAATGTTGTTAATCTCGGGCTCCTCTTTTTTTTTTATCTTGCTTTTGTAGAGAGCGAATGATTTGGTGAGGAACAAGATACACCCCACGTCAATTATCAGTGGTTATCGAGTGAGTCCCTCTTTTGACGGTTCTTTTATTCTGATCAAGTCCATCACTTTGTTCTTCTTACGTTTTGGCTTCCATGTGTTTTGTCTTTGTTCCAGCTTGCAATGAGGGAAGCTTGTAAGTATGTGGAAGAGAAACTTGCAGTTAAGGTGGGTACTGTCGAGAAAGTTTACTATTAATAGCTATTATTGGAGCATGAATTGACTTTTTTTTTAATCTTGTATAGAGAGCTGTGAAAGGAGAATAATAGGGATTCTAATTTTATCAATTGTTTTCTTTTTGAAGCTTCATGAATTAAACTGGGTGTGGCAGAAAAAAAAAAGATGCTAGTGCTGCCTATATAGATCAAAGACACTCCATAAGTAGACCTTTTAGATATGAAGCCACAATTTCTTTTTTATTGAAAAAGGCTATAGTAGAGAGGATCCATTAGAGCGAGTTGATAAAAGAAGGGTTAGAGGTCCTGTAGGTAGCTCCTACCAGTGTTGCAGGGATGCTGCATCCATCCGAACGGGTGGAACTTATGTTCTTTAACTACGTGGAAAACTATTTGCTTTAGTTGGAACTAGAAAATATTTTGGTGCGGTTTGGTCTTATACGGAAGAAAGTCAGTACTTAAATATGGAAATTTTTATGCAACCAGATGCATGTTTCTTATTTTCTTTTACAGGTCGACAAATTGGGAAAGGAGTCCCTGGTTAACTGCGCTAAGACAAGCATGTCATCCAAGTTGATTGCTGGTGACAGCGACTTTTTTGCAAACTTGGTATGTTTATACTAGCTACATGTTTTGTAGAGATGTGTTTTTCTCTATGAGATTTGTTGATCGTGTAGAGTCATTTGGTTATCCGAGATGGATGCCTTCCAGTTTAATTTTGAGCCTTTCCTTTTTAACTATTCTGTGTGGCCTATTTCTGAGTCATTGCATAGCATGGGAAAAATTTTTCACTTTTATGGACAGAATTTTTTTAATGCTTTCTTATTGAATTCCTATCAATGATATCATCATTTATACTCTAACACCCAATGGATAAATCATTGTTTTCTCATAATTAGGTTGTCGATGCAGTCCAGGCTGTAAAAATGACAAATGCCCGTGGCGAAGTCAAGTACCCCATCAAGGTACACATATGAGAAAGAATCTGGAATTTTTCTATGGATGGTTTATTGTTTGAGCCTGTTTTTTGTTGAATGATCTGCCTAGTTTTCCCTGATAATATCAACTGCTTCAATTTTAACTACACTGTACTCACTTCATAAAACTTTCGCTGATGTAGGGCATTAATATCTTGAAAGCTCACGGGAAAAGTGCCAAGGATAGCTATTTGTTGAATGGATATGCTTTGAATACTGGACGTGCAGCACAGGGGATGCCAATTAGAGTTGCGCCTGCTAAAATAGCATGCCTTGACTTCAATCTTCAGAAGACGAAAATGCAGATGGGTATCCAAGTAGTTGTTACTGATCCAAGAGAGCTAGAAAAAATCCGACAAAGGTGATCCCGACATTATGCTTTATGACATTATTAGATTATTTCTGAACATATAGCAATCGGTTGTTTCTTTACCTTGCTTTGATTTGGTTTATGATGTTTTGTGGAAATTAAGAATTGGATTTTGCGACGATGAAATTTCAAACCGACAGTCATGGTGTAAGCTTGTCGAATTCTTTTTAACAAAAATGGAACACATTCTATTGTCGGTAATTATTCTTTGTCATTCAAAAAAATGGTGAAACATACAACCAAAGAAAGTTGGTCAAGGTAATTCTTTATCTTGTTTTTGTGAGATAGTTGATGAATATGATGTGAGATAGTTAATGACATTGAAGGCTGGTTAAGGTATTGATTTTTCTTTCTTTTGAAATAGTAAATGGTTGGCGTGTTTCTCAATGATGT
This sequence comes from Melastoma candidum, assembly GCA_023653495.1. Lineage (NCBI taxonomy): Eukaryota > Viridiplantae > Streptophyta > Magnoliopsida > Myrtales > Melastomataceae > Melastoma > Melastoma candidum. The sequence goes on from CM042882.1 coordinate 18,828,470, forward strand.
TAATGAGAATAATAGGATGTTAGTGCAGTTAATATTTTCTTGGATGTGATTTTGGAAGCATACTTGTTAGCTTAATATCACTTACCCTATGTTAGCGCTTTGTATGCTAAACTGATCAGATCTTTTTTGGATAAGTTAAAAAAATATGTTGTTTCCTTGAACCAAGAGCTAGAAAATCATTTAACCCCCGGGTGTTAAACTTTATGAGCTTATGGGCATCTGTTCTTTGAATAGGGAGGCTGATATGACGAAGGAAAGAATTGAGAAGTTGCTTAAGGCCGGGGCAAATGTCATTTTGACCACGAAAGGGATTGATGACATGGCACTGAAGGTAATTATACTCATGTTTTGCATATGGTTCTATTCAATTAAACTATTGATTTAGCCAATTCTTTCTTTGCGTGTTTGATTGTGGAAGGTTGATAAGTAGTGTTTCTTATTGGCTTATTCATTTTTTATATTGGTGGTATATTGATGTTTTCAGAAATTTTGTTTTGAAACTAGGAAGTTTCACTTTTTGATGGAAGGGCTAAAAGCATGCTTAAAGTGTGCAACTGAATCATAAAACAATGATACCTATTATTACATGCTATAGTTTTCCGAAAACATGAATATTTTCCTAGTTAAGGACATATTTTTTAATTGCTGATGTCAGCCTGTTCCTTTTTTTATTGTGCAAAAAAATTTAATCACTTGGCTATCAGTTCTATTGAGATTTTCATGATTCCATAGAATTTACTGTTTCCGATTTGAGTTGAACAACAATTTCTTTCAAAGTGCTATATATGCATTCAGTGTAGCATCAAATGGTAAGCATAATCCTTTTCCTTTCTTGATTTATATATAGTGTATTTTACAGGCAAACCTCTGGTTAGCCAAATTTTATAATGATTAATAGCATGGCTGAGAAGTTGGTGTTCTCCGTGCTTACATATATTCCACCTTATCTAGTAGTATGTCTGGGCAAAACGGTCAGAGTAAGTTTATGGCTTTGATTCTTGATTAAGCTTCATTATGGTTTTCCATAAGCGGATGTGGCCCTCATTGTTGCAAGCGATCTCTTTCTTGTAGGATTGCATCATGTGACGATGTCCAATGATAGTACAAGCTATCTGATGTATTTATTTTTATAATGTTGTCAGTACTTTGTGGAGGCCGGTGCAATTGCTGTTAGACGTGTGCGGAAGGAGGATATGCGCCACGTTGCCAAGGCTACTGGTGCAACCATGGCAAGCTTACCTACTTTAATTCTGTATTAATAACGTTTTTCCTGGAATGACATAATGCAACTTTTTGGTAATTTTATCAAAGATCAGTAATTATGATGCTCTTTTTCTGGATGAAGTTGAAACTTTCACGCTTTACTAAGATAATGTAGGGGTATTTTGATTTTTATCGTAGAAGTTTTGTATGCAGCTTTGTATCCACTGAACTGTATACCACGATTAAGAGCTATCTTGTGTATGGTGACATTATGACCTTGTACGTTGTTGCTACATGTGGTCAGGTTTCCACATTTGCTGACATGGAAGGTGAAGAAACTTTCGACGCATCCCTTTTAGGATTCGCAGATGAAGTTGTGGAAGAACGAATTGCTGATGATGATGTTGTCATGATAAAAGGGACCAAGACAAGCAGTGCGGTGAGTACTAGTTTTTCAAGCATAAGGTCTGTTGAGAATATTTCTGGAAATATAGTTTGTCAAAACTTTTATTTGAAAAGTGTCGCATCGTTGTCTGTGTGGTGATCTTGGTACAGTAGGATGGATGGGACACTCGAAGAGTAACTTATGATTCGTCCCTTGACTTGTTTGGTTTTTAAGGTTTCTTTGATCCTTAGAGGTGCTAATGATTATATGCTGGATGAGATGGAGAGAGCTCTTCATGATGCTTTATCAATTGTCAAGAGGACGCTTGAATCCAATACGGTAATCCTCGATATCCAAGTTCTTTTCTAGTGCAAGGATTTCAATTTTCTGTTCTCTTTTTGCTGAATGTTCTGTCAGTTGCTCTTTTCTTTTGTGGTCTAATTTTTTTTTTTCTTGTAAGATTTTGATAGTTTGAGGTAAATTAAGAATTGTTGCCTGGATTTTCTTCCTTCAGTTTAAAGTGTCGTGATATTGTGGAAAAAAACCAATAGGCAATTTGCTTGCTGTTGTTGATCCTTCTAATTGGCTACATGACTAATTTCAGAAATGGACGATTTAAAATAGATTTTCTTAAGTGGATGTTTAATTTCTACTCAGTATTTTGATCCGATCCTTGGGAGATTTTCTTGTTTTAAATTTTGAGGATGCATCCGTATCTTTTAATTTGATTGATCCCCTTGGGGGTATGCATTCATCTTGGAAGTAGGATGAGTTCTATGACAGTTTCTCTCTTTCTTGTAAATGAATATGACTCCCTGAACTGTGACTTCTTTCCCTTTTACCTGTTACAACCTCATGTAATTCTTTGTAATAGGTGTTTGTCTATTTCTTGTAAATGACTATAATCCTCTGTGAACATTCTGAATTAACAGGTGGTGGCTGGTGGAGGTGCAGTTGAGGCTGCACTATCTGTGTACCTGGAGTATCTGGCGACGACATTAGGATCGCGTGAGCAGCTTGCAATTGCCGAATTTGCTGAATCATTGTTAATTATACCAAAGGTGTGAATTATCATCCACTTATCCAGCTAAACCTTCACTTGCAATTGCATGCTAAATTATGTCATGGTAGGTTTTGAATTTACTTTACAAGTACTGCTCTTCAGGTGAAGCCTATTTAGAAACTTCTGAAGGTTCTATGGCATGGTGTTCTTTTTTTTTTTGTAAGTTATTGGTTATGGGCTCACTTTTGACCATAAGAGCGGAACAGAGTAATTTTTCAATAGATCAGTAGATGTTTCTGGTAAGTTTATATTCACTGTGATCATGAATTTCAGGTTCTTTCTGTCAATGCTGCTAAAGATGCCACTGAATTAGTTGCTAAATTGCGGGCTTACCACCATACGGCTCAAACAAAGGCTGACAAGAAGCATCTGTCCAGGTAAAAAGGCGTCGTTTTGTTTAGTGACTAGTACATTGCCTTTTTCATTGCTGGACTGGTGGACATTGTTGGTCTCTCTGAGCGTATTCATAGAGATCTCTATTGATGTGCCTGATGGTGAGAGGGTCTTGCGAGAAGGATGTTTCCATTTTGTTTTTTGACTTTACATTTGTTTTGCAGCATGGGATTGGATCTATCAAAGGGTGCTGTCCGGAACAACCTAGAAGCCGGTGTAATTGAGCCTGCAATGAGTAAAGTGAAGATAATACAGGTCAAGATCATAAGATGAACCTTACACGTGCATATGTCGACTGGTCGTTTACCCTGAACTGCTGTTCTGAAGCGTTTTCACTTTAATTTGCCAGTTTGCTACTGAAGCAGCCATAACGATCCTCCGCATTGATGACATGATCAAACTTGCCAAGGACGAAAGTCAAAATGAAGAGGAATAGTCATGTTGGACTAAAGGATGATAGATGACATTGCACAAATCAAGCTGAAGGCGAAGGCATGCTTCGCTATGCCTTTTTGTCTTCCCTAGTGAGGGTTCCTCTCTTTCTATTATGGATTTCCTCCACAGGGATGAGTGCATTGAGGGCTATGGTTCGGTAGGAGAGTTTTGTGTCCGATCTTCAGAGATTCGAGAAAGAAAGTGCTTTCTTACTAATATTAGGCTTTCTGGGATTATATAGGCTCTTGTTTGTTAGGCCAGTTGTGTTTGTAGTGCTGAAACTTTGCCTGAAGTGAGTGGGGTTTCATGTGAAAGAAAGAGTCGATTCTTCTATCGACCTGTTATTTTTCGTCGTTCTTAATCTCTTATCAGTGGAAGGATTTTAGCTGTGTTGTGTTGAGCCTGGTTTTGTGAAATGGGGATAAATTCAATCTTTTGAAATGGAAAATGTGTAAGAGACATTAATCAAGAGTCTTAGCTCGAGCAAGACCGTTGTACTTCATCATGCTTCTGTTCGCCATAAGAGGGCTGTGTAAACTGTAAAAACTCGTTTGTATAGTCCAGTCAAGTATGGTGTAGACATGCAAGAAAGCTGTGAGCAGGGGGTGGTACTTATGCAAACAACGCAACAACCGTGGGAGTGGAAATCGCTCAGCCGGATACACGGCATTTAGCCGCGTGTTGAGTTAATGTTTCGCGTGCAAACGCGTACAAGTTCATTAACCTCAGTGCCATGGTGGATCGGATCCCCAACAATAAAGAGGAGGAAAGTAGTGACTGTGGAGAGCATGAGTGTTCCATGAAACCTATCAACGTTCTATGTTATGCAATCCCACTACAAACACAAAAGACAAAATAGTTCTTCAAACTAGTAGTGATTCAGTCAAAATCCAATTTGTGCTTCAAGTTGGTTCCACGTCCCCATCTTGCTTTACAAACCCAATGCCCTTTTGATTTGCCTTTTCAATCACCCACCACCAGAACAAAACTCCTCTTCCTTTTTATTCGTCTATTATTTTTCCTTCTTGCCTAAGTTTCTTGGATCAATGTCAATCCCAAAATGACCAATTCTTGCATTAAAGCACATTGCTATAGCAAGATTTCCTTCATCTTTAAGTAACCCTAAAGCCCAATCCTCCTCCTTTCCTTTTGGGCAAATTGGATTTGGTGTTGTTATCCAAAAGGACAGAATTCCTTTTTAGAAAGCAAAGTTCACTCACTCTCATAGATTAACCCAAGAAAGGCAAAGAAAGGAAAAGCCTAGAAAGAAAGGAAGTGGGGATAGTGGCGACTGACTCGAAACCAAACTTTTTGTTCGTGAAAGAAATTACATTTGATTCGTGTAACTAATGTTAATGACCTTGACTTAATCCCAAAAGGGAAAATGACGAACATGTCCTGGTGAGCTTGTGCTTGTGCTCATAAATAGGAGACTCCTCACATTCAATTCTTCCCTTTTCCCCTCCTAACCTCCCTTCCTGCCTACTTGCACCAAGACTCCCTCCCACCATCCGAAAATGCTTCCCCCACTCGCCTTCCCGGATGTCGAGATGTCCACCGACGACAGTTTCATGTCGTGGGTCTTGTCCGAAATGTTCTCCGACGAGCTCCCCGAGAATCCCTTCTCGGGGAGTGCCATTTCAGGAGACCCTCCGCACCATGGTCATTCCAATTCCAGTTCCAATTCCAACTCCAACCCCATCTCCAACTTAGGTTCCAATAACTCCGATTCCTACTCGAACTCGGACGGCACGGACCCGGCACACCCCTTGACGAACCAGCGCAAGAGGAGGATGATATCGAACAGGGAGTCGGCCAGACGGTCCCGAATGCGCAAGCAAAAACACCTGGAGGACTTGACCAGCGAAGTGGACAGGCTGAAATTCGAAACCGCCGGGATATCGGACCAGCTCCAATCCGCGCTGTGTCACTGCCATAGGTTGTTGTCTGATAACGAATACCTCCGGCTCGAGAACTCGATACTTAGGGAGAAACTACGTAACGCGATACCGTTCACGCGATCGCAGCAGCACCTCCAGCCTCCAGCTCCATAGTTGCAAATCGTTCGTGAGAAATAAACGGAGGATAATGAAATAAGAACGTTTTGGAAGTTCTCTCTCTAGATATATGTTTTATGGTGTAGTTAGTGGGGAAAGGGCAAACGAAGGTTGGTTTGATAGGAGGAAGTGGCTTTTTATATTGTGTCCATAAAAAAATTATTTTTATCAATGTGCTTTCTTTTAATTCGACCTTTCGTTTTCAATTTCAAAACTTTTCCTCTTCCTTCTTTTTTCTCCACTTTCTAGTAACACTCAATTCAGTTTAATTGGAGAGTTCTAACTTGGATTTAGTTAATTAAACCACTTTTAACTTTTTGTTTACGTGTATATATATATATTAAAGGTTCATGCACCCCAATAATGCCCCACAATTAGGTAATGTATGGATGTTACATACTTCCACGGCCCATATCTAATATATGATTGGACACCACAAGTAACAAGTGTTAAATTGTGCGACTAGGGCGTGTGTTGTGGTCGCCGTAAGGTTCTTGTGAAAACAAATTACAAAGAAACTGAAGGGATAAACATTTGTATATACAAACAAGAGTTAACTGTTTGCAAGAGCGGACATTTACAACCATTACAAAAGCAAAAGAAAACGGTGAACCACACGGCCAGAACAGGGAATACAACGGCGACTATGCTTTGGAGGCGACGACAGACTAATGTGCAAAATGTCTCTGAACATAAAGGCAGGTCAAAAGAGAGTTGTCTTGGCCATTAGATGATAAGAGACGTTGGTTCATCACATCTACGGTATCTTCGTGCTAAGACAGTTCTTCTTTTAGTAACAATACATATCGTGTATGAATAATATTTCAACTACTATGTTTTCATGATATGATCTCGAGCTCCGTCTTTCCCTCCGAGTAACTCAATACAAATGAGCCTCTATATTCTTTTAATTCGAATCGATATTCTTATAAGGTTTAAACTAATTGGAGTTATCTCCAAGTTCAAGTCCTTAAAATTCTGTGACCACACTTTTAGTTGAGGGCCAAAATCCCTCATAGGAGAGAGCTTAGCATATCCAATGATGGATGAACATACCCAATTGGTTAAGATTAATAAAACTAATCCCTTTCGTCTGGTCGGCATTGATGGAGACAAAATCAGGGTCAATGGTAAAACGTGAAGCTTTCTTATAGTGAGAATAAGGATGTAAGGAAGTTGGGTTGGGGAAAATAGGAAAATGGGGGGAGGGCTGCCATCTCATTCAAAGAGATTTTTATGTGTTTGGTCAAGATCCAATATAATTTATTTGCCGAGTGAAGAAAGCACTCCTGTGATGTAGAAGTCTTGACATTTGCACTTCTTTGTGGTTTATCATTTCTGTTCTCAGTGCATTTCGGACAGAAACCATTGGCGGGAGTGGCACCACCACCAAATTTCTCTATGAATGGAAGGAAGCACCCTAAAGTATCATGTCCCTACTTGCGGGATTGGTTCCATTTGCACTATTATCGGGTCAAATCATGCATTGATTCGTCCATATCATCTGCATAAGCTTCCAAGTCATGCCTTAAAATCATTCTTCTTCTTCTTCTTTTTCTTCTCCCTTCCAAAACCCACTTCCCCATCGACATCCCAATTTGGAATTTAACGTGTTCACACCCCCTCCCCCTCTCGTATAAATACCATACCACTCACTTTCATCTCATTATTCCACAAATGACTCCCAAGTTACAAAGAAAGAAGAAGAAGCTAATGGGAGGAACCAACACCAAGCTAATCCTGTTGATGGTTGCTCTCCTCCTCTTGGCGAATTTGAGTCGTGGTGCACGGCCTGACCCGTCGTCCCGTCAACTTCCTAGCTTCCAGGTACTTACTTCAAGCCATGGTGATGGAGCCTCCCTTTTGCGATTTCGTTGTTTCAGAGCGAAAAACATCTGACGGGAAACATTATATGCAGGGGGGGAATACAGAGGAAGATGCTGAGGTGATGATGGTGGTGGAAGAAGGGTGCGAGGAGGGTTCGAGGATGGGCAAAGATTATCGAGATTGCCTAACAAGGAGGAGTCTCGCTGCTCATCTGGATTACATCTACACCCAGAAGCAGAAACATTAGTTGGAGAGGATCATAAGTTACGGTAATTGTGCAAGAGAAGTCATTGCAGATAGAATATCCCCCCCCCCCTCCCCCAACCCTCCCCGTGTTCTATTTCTTCCATCACCAGTTCTTTGATGTACAAAAAGCATAGATCATGAACTTCGGAAGGGCAAGGCTTTTCGGGTTTTCTGCTGCTACCCCGAACGTATTTTAATTCGAACTTATACCCCATTTGAGTGCTGTAGGACATGTTCTCCATGGTATGGTTATCTTCATACACAGATTTTGAATCTGAGAACTTGTGGTTACGGCAAACCGACGGTGACAGTGACGGAACATATGTTGGGTTTGTATGCCCATCACGGCAAGATCGATGTCCTTATTTATTAATGGTAGGTAAGCCAAATCGTGAACCATAACTTATTAATGGCAAAACAATAATGTCGTGTGGTTGAGGGTTGTGAATTTGCGGCCCGACTTGTTGTGTAGCATAATTTTCTGACTCTCTTTTGGTTTTCTCTATGCTAACCTCGCTGTCGCCTTATGCTTCTTGCTCCATGTCCTATCCTATATATATATATATATATATATATATATATATATATATATATATATATATATATATATATATATATTGGATAAGGGATTTCTCTCTTCCTTAAGTGGGAGAATCTCACCGTTTCAAGATGGCATCACTTGGATTATTATTACCAATTTCATGGTTTCCAGTCAAAAACACAGGAACTTCTGACAGTCAAAGAAGCAGATCTGCGAGTCTTTTTCGAGTGACGCAAAAGAAATGGCCCAACAAAAGAAAACGATGTAAAACAAATCCCTTTTTTTTTAATGTCCGGAAGAGAAGGCAAAAAGGTACAGGTGATGATGCCATTGCTTTGCTGCCCATTGAAGATAAACCAAACAAAAATAAAGAGTTATAATACAAAAATCAAACCCTACCCCAGAAAAGGTTTGAAGTCAATGGATTAAAATGAAATGGAGTAGTGTAGTCAAATAGTCATTAGAGAAAGCACAAACCCAATGTAATTGTTGTTCCACATAAAAACCCACACGTGGGTGAGTTCAATCCTCCCACTTTCATCATGCCCAAAAATTGAAGAAACGAATAACAAGAATTTAGCACTTTGCCCTTTCTGATAACATACATCATCAGATCCTACCCAACATTCACGAGTCAAAGAAAGACCTCACAAAAAACTTCCATTTATGCACATCATCAACATCAAGCAAGGGGGGTTTAAGAGCCATCGTCCCTGGATTCTTTACACTTGCAAACTCCCTAGTGTGGACTACTCATCATCCTGTCCTCGTCCTCGCCCCCGCCGCAAACATACCACTTCCCAGGAGGACACGATCTCCTACCTTTTCAAAGCAAAAGAGGGCTTATTGAGGAAATATGGCAATCTTCCCCATACTCTATGGAATCTTTGTATTCTTCAAATCGACCCGGGGACTTTTATTGCCGTGTATATACATCGCAGACTTGGAGCAGAAATCCAATATCCTCCCCCCCTCTCAAATTCTCATCCTCCAAATGTGCCCCAGCTTTCAGAACTCATTGTATTGTCCTGGTGAGCTTGCACTTCGAAATGAATGTGGTATCCGTGTAATTAAGGCTGCAGAGCTTCAATAGTTCCGAAGCCCGTTGTTTCAGCGCTGGTTCGCAGCCGCTCTGGATGACGAGGAGGAGCTTTGCAGCGAGTCCAGCCTCAACTGCCATGCACGAACATTCCTGAGGAGCGAGGTTGCACACCGACCACAATATTGACAGGGCATGTTGAGTGACGGTCTCCGAGACTCTCATTAGTAACCTTACCATGCTAGAAATGGTGCTCGAACAATCCTTGAGGGCTAATTGCCCCTCCACCAAGGTGGACAGTCTTTCCAGTATGAAAAGGGCCAATTCCAGGCACTCCATGTCTAATCCAGGCAGCAAAGCTACCAACTGAGGCACTGCACCGATTGTCACGAACAGGCCCAGGGCTTGATTGTGCAAACATATGGCCCTCAGTAGGGTCAACCCGGGCAATGTTCCATTGCTGTGTCTCTTGTCCTTCACTAGTCTCATCAACCCAACCAAGAGACTGTGGCTCGAGATCAGTTCCGACCGGAAGTCCTTCTCCTCCATGAGCGTTTGGATAAGTCGTGTGCAATTAATCTTCGTATCGACTGATCCCTCATTCAACATATCCACCACCAGGGAAATCTTCGCGGCCTGCATCAAATCGGTTCTAGCTTCGGAATTGAGATCCAAATTGGTGAGGATCGCTACCGCTTCTGAACCAACAGCATGTGAAGTAAAACGACCCAGCAAACCAGAGATGACAGCCACTGCATCTCCGTCCACGACCGCTTTCCTCGCGGTGGCATGTGAAGTGACCACTTGTCTGAGTTCCTTCAGAGCCTGAAGTCTGGCCTGACCCTTCACCTTCTTCAAGCTTTCTATCAATTCGGTCGCCCTGCCCTGCACGTCCTCTGACCTCTTCTTCATCAGCAAGTACTTATGCGAAAACCAGGTGTGTATCAGATGGTAAAGGGTCTTATTGGGCGTGACAGACTCGTCCCAAAGCTCCTGCATCGTGGTGGGACAAGTAAGGTGTCCCAAGCTGAACCATTTAAGGATATTCGACCTCTCATAGGTCTGGCCCGTGCAAAGTGTCACGGGGTCTTGCATCGGCTCCAGCGAAATCGGGCAGATGAACACTGCAGGCACTTCATGCAAATCCAGTTCCACGATCATCCTCCTCAGATCCAAATTCTCGCCATCACCCCCTCCTCCTCCTCCTCCTCCTCCTCCGTCTCCGCCTCTTCCTCCGGCAGTAGCAATTCCTCCGACACTACCCAGAATCCCATCCTTAACAGCAGTATCCAGATCTAAAACATGGCCGTCGCCATAACCATCACGCCTGGAGGGCGGAAACACAGGCATTTTCACCAAATCCCGCTTCCCCCCTCCTCCCCAAGATGAAAACTCAACCACAACACCCTAACCTTCCCCCAAACAGAATCGAGGGATTCAGAGCAGCACCAAATGCCCACCCACCTCACTCGCATCTAAAAAAATACCCAAATTGGACGGCCGGAGATAAAAGAGAGAAGAAGAGCCAGGGACTGACTGAATCGGACAGAGACCGAGGTAAAAGTACGACTACTCCCTTTATCTCGTACACGAGAGAGGAACTCTTTCTTTCTTCCTTTCTTTCTTTTGGCTATAAGGGTCAAAAGGCTATCATTACGGCCATCATAATCACAAAATCAGGCCACAAAACATGCAAGAATCGACCGCTTTACCCCTTTCTTCGGCCCCGACGCTTGAATCTGGAGCTTCAAAGGAAGAGGGGGGGGTGGGGTGGGGGAGGGTAAAGGGCAAGAGGGTCGAGGGTCAAAGAATCAATCAAAGATAAAAAGGAAGAAAAAACCAAACCCAGAAAAGAGCAAGCAAAGGAGATTGGGGGGGGGGGGGGAGGGGGACGAACACCCACTGTGACTACGAGAGATGTGCAGGTAGACTCAGTCTACACTAAAACGAACCCACCAAAAGAAAAGGGAACAATAATTGGAGTGTGGGGGTGGAGAAGAAAACGGAGGAGAAGAGAGATGACCCCAAGTTGGAGGAAGGAGGAGGAGGAACTGGATTAGCAATTTGGGTGGGAAGGAGAGATCTTTTTTTACTCTTTTCAAGGGCCAAAAAAGAAACCCAAAAACCCAGACCACCCCCACCCCTCCCACATCAAATCCCATGAATGTAGAATTTGTACGACCGTCAAAAAAGGGTCTCATCTCTCTTCCCTCCTCCCTCCCTTGCTGTCAATTCCTGTCCAAAGCACAAATATAATAATGGCTAAAACTTTAACAAAGAATTAATAAATGGGAGAAGATGGATTGATTGAGGAGGATGCATCTTTTTTACCGGGAAGTGGATGTGAAGGTGTGAACCGAAGACGGAGGGGGGGAGGGGGCCACACGTGCAGTCAGAAACTATCACACGCCCCCTGCTTTCATCACTGTTCCCTATGCTACGCCCTCTCACTTCCCCACCAGACCACCACTCTCTACTTTCTAAACCTTAATTATAATGAGATTAGTTGATGGGCGTCGTGACTGGGTTGAGGTGGTGGGTGGTTTTCCACTTGTCATTCATATCAGTCGATTTTGCTTCATCCACTTAAGGCTCGGTTGTTGTTCTCTGATCAGGCCTTGTCTCTCCCAAAAACCCAGAAGGGTTCAAAAGACCAACCCCAAAGACGACTCCCTCTCGATACCCTTCTTCTTTTCTCTTTTGGGTGGAAGGGAGGGAGTGGGGAACAAAACAAAACCCCACGACTGGATTTCCCGACCAAACCTGGTCAAAATGTCGAACCTCGGATTGCTCACACCCTCCCTCTCCCTCCCTCCATTGTAATAAAGTTTATCAAAACAAGTAAAAATATTAAAGAAGGAAGTCTCTCTTGGTACTCCCTCCCCTCTCAAAACTCATCTTTTGATGATCCCCCCCCCCCCACCACCCTTCAAACCCCTCGAATCGCACGAGGGCCAAAAGCAACACGGCTGGCAACCGAGTCGATACACATTTATATTGAGATTTGTATAAAAATACGGTTAATTAATATATATTTATATATACTTCATTCAATAAAACAATGTAAAGAGGAGAAATTTTACGGTAAAATTCTGTAACAAATCAAGTGTAGTCTTTTTGAATGGGGGCACACATTAAAATAGCTCTCCTCCTAAGAATTGATTGGTGGTGGTGGTGGTATAACTCTATTATAATCCATCTCTAGGAGGAGGGGAAAAGGAGGTTAAAAGAGAGAGAGAGAGACAGCTAAGCAAAGGTGGTTTGGACCGGGGACAGGGATAGGGACAGGGACAGGGACTGGGACGGACACTTGTCCTTTCCTTTCCGTTTGTTGTTGTTTTTGACCGGTCCAAATGCTTTTGACCGGACCACTCTCGAACCCCCCCTGGGTAGATTGAGTGTGTGTTGAGTATTCATTCACCCTTCTCTTCTTATGGGAAAAGCAGGCCCCCATAGGATTTCCCCCTTAACTCCTCCTACAGTTTTTTTATTATTGCTATTGCCCTATTGGCCCCTGTTGTGTACATCATACAATACCCGTGCACCGTCCATCCAAATCCCAGTGAAAAAGGTTAAAAAAAGGTAGTTTTTTGAGGTAGAGATGGATGGGGCCACAAGGGAAAAGGCCTTTCGACTGTTCTTGAGCTTGCTGGTCAAACACCTTCCTCCTTTTGTTTATGTTAATAATGGCCTTGAAAACGCCGTCGCATTGGACCGTGTATATGCCAAGTTGTTCTTGCTCATGTTTTCATCAAGGACCGCGACCTTATCTATCTGTGGCTGGGCTCCCACTAGGCCCGATAAAGAATCCAGCCCAGCCCATGTTGAATTACTAACCCCGTGTGGACTCTAGGCATGAAGATGTAGATAGTCGTGGCAGCTCGGATGATTGCGAGAATCTATCCATGCGAAGATGACCGCAATCAAGGGTATCCGCCCGATCTCATCTGACACCCACGTAATGTTTCGTGACCCGCCGCCACGTGATCGCGGACCACGGTCAGGTTCCTGATTCATGGATGAAAGCAGCACCATCTTGCGGAAATCCATCGGTTTGTGTGTCGGGAAAGTGATGGTTCGTGTGGTGGGGGAAGGCTGATGGCCGAAAGAAGCCTGACGGTTAACCATGTGAAGGGCTCTGAATATGTTTGTAATGGTAATGCCACTAAGCCCCCCCACCACCATGAATTGCAATGCAGAACATGAATAATAACGTAAGAGAAACTAAGGATACAGTCATGCCACCAATTTGAATAAAGAAATGAGATAACAAAAAATGGGTGGTAGTAGCTAGGAAGGAATATTCGGGCATAGTAAATAACTGATAGCCCGGAAGCAAAAGAATGTCAAAACAAATTCCTTCCTACTCATTGCAGTCAAAAACTAAACTCCAAGTTAGTTTGTCCTTCGGATTCCACCGACAGTTTTCCCCTCGTACCGACAAGAACTCCATACATTTTTGCTTCCGATTCTTCTTGTATGATTGATAGCGGGGGATGGAATCCTCTTGTATTACTACTGCTACTACTACAACTCATAAATTAATTTAGTCAATGTAACTTGTCCTCCTCCTCCTCAGTTGGTTGCCCACAAGGCTTTCCATGATTCACGTGAAATATTTATCACACACTCTCCCTTGACACACCACAGACAGACAACCGTGGGACCAAAACTCTGTGCATCCTGTCCCAACAACACCCCAGATTAATGTGAAACTCATCACACCTACCCTCCAAAACCCAATTTTGAACAAAAGCTTGTAATAAGTAAGCACCAAAAGATTAATCATCGATCACACTTGCTCATTCCTCACAAATTTTGAGGCGGCAAGCTCAAAACCTTCATCTAAAAGTGACAAAAGCGCGGAATGAGATAATTCATGCATTTGCCATACTAAAATTCTTACATAACATCCCTCGTTAAAGGATTATGCCCTTATGAGGCGCGCTTAATTTACCTGGGGAAGCTTCCAGACGTTCTCCCCGTCAAGCCTCCGTGGCCGGTAATTGAACGGCACGGCCGTCACGACGTCTGAATTCAGTAGGTCCGGGTGGACGAACCCGTACTTCCGGAGAACCTGGTTGTCCGCGAAGTTCAGGGCCCTCACCATCCCGTCCCAGCAGGACTCCCCCGCGTACCTCCTGTTGTGGTTCCCCGCTGCACGGCTGGCAACCGGTGAAGTGCGTCACAAACGGCCGGCTCAGCCCCCCCTTACCGTACCCTTCCCCGGCATCCCGCAACAGCTTGTGCCTCAACTCCCCATAGTGCTCGCTCACCTTCTCCGCGTGCCTCCGCCGGAGCTCCTTGACCTCGAGGTCCAGCGCCATCTGCCGCTCCCGTCACGTTGTCCATCACTGCCAGAATCTCCTCCCAGTACCCCTCGAAGTAGTATCCGCCCTCGATGAATACCTTGTCCCGGCTGCCCATCTCGTTCTTCAGGATCAAGTATATGAGCATTGACTGGTCATCCGACTCCTCGAAGATCTTGTCCTTGAAGGTGCCCCGTAACGTCTCTCCCCACCCCTCGTAGTCCTTCCCCTGTGGGCCAGCGCTTGCCCACAGCTCGAGGAAGTCCATCGACCACTGGCAGTTCCGAATGAGGAACACGCCTGCGTTGATGCTCGTCCAGCTCTTGCGCTCCCCAAACACCAGGCTGGGCCAGCCGTGGACGACGAGGTTGTGGGACTTGTACCGTTCGAGGGGGAGCGAGAAGTCCATGTCAGTGAAGAGGGCGTCGGAGTCCACCCACCATATCCACTCGGGCCTCGGGGTGGGCGAGCATCACGGCGCGAACTGCAGCGTACTTGGCCCAATAGGTGAACATCTTGGGGTGGAGGAGTACATTGTTGTAGAATACCTCACAGCCGTGGATCCGGCAGTAGTCGACTTTATTCTTGAAGAACGAAGCTGGAGATGATCCCCGATGGGGTTCTTGCAAGGGGAGGGCTGAGAGCCGGTGACGAGCAGAATCCTGTCGCGCGCGCCAGGGATGAAAGAAGGGTGGGCGCGCAGCCAGTCCTTCCTCTTGACGTCCCAGTTCATCATCCTCCCCTGGCTCTGGCCGAGAACGTAGCTGAGGTTGGGGTCGTCGTAGAAGGTGGGGGTCTCCGGGTCGTACTGTAGGTTAGGGGTGGGAGTGATCGGGGAGCAGGGCTGGGAGGGACGACGAGAGTCATAGGAGGAGGAGGAGGAGGTGGTGGAGGAGGGGGATGAGGGGATAGGAGGGGGTAGGGGAGGGGGAGAAGTAGGATGAGAGGGACCAGACGAGGAGGAGGGCGACGAAGGCACCGCCGAGGAAGAGGGAAGCGTCGGAGGGAGGGGAGGGACAATTCCTGCGAAGGGAGGAGGAGGAGTGGGGACTGTCGGAAGGAGGACAACGGGAGAATTCAGGGGACACCATTGTTGTGAGTTATGGGTTATGGGTAGGAAAGGAAAAACCAAAACGAAAGGGGGAGAATGAATTGTTGTGGAATGAAGGGGAGTGAGTGAACGAATGAGGTGGGAATGGGAGGAGGGGAGGGTCAGTCCTTCATTTACTTAGCTGCTGCTCTGCCTCGTCTTCGTCTTCGTCTTCTTCGGCTAAACAAGTGTAGACGGGGGTGGTGTCAGTAGTCCAATAAGTGGCTAAACTTTACCCGTCGTCACAAACCCCATGGTATTCCCATAATTTTAATCATATAATAATCTCATTATTTCTGATAGTATAATAATACATGCATGGTTAAGATTAAAGAATAGTAATAAGCGAAATTAAAGGAAAAATATTGGGTTTTCTTTGTTCGGAGGAAAAAGGGAAAAGAGGAAAGGTTGGATGCGATTTCCGTAAATGATGGGCAAACTTATGGACGTAAAAGATTAGTCCGGGATGAAGTTAAAGAAAAGGCAAGAGAGGGCTAAAGGCAGGCAGGCAGGCGTCGGTGGGGTTAGAGAGCGCCGGGTATGCTAAATTGCGCTGCCTTTTTTTTGTCTTTAGGATCGGAGTTTTTTTTTTGGGGGGGGGGGGAGAAGGAAATGGGATTGGGTTGGGCCCTACGACCCCCCCCCCCCCCCCCCCCCCCCCTCCTTATTAAGCAATTAGATTAGATTATTCCATCTTTTCTCTTTCTTTTTTTCTTTTTAACATTCCTTTTGTTTGCCCCTTTAATTAAAAAGATTAAAAAAAATTAGTGATGATTCTTAACCCCCACAATATCAACCACACTTCTTTCCAATCCCGCCAAAACTCGACCATGGCAACTACACGCGCAAGGATACTTGTGGCCATTACTTATGAATGGGCCTACTTGGGCCACTAAGCCCATACTCTTGAGATATCAAGGCCTTCGGTCCTGCCTTGTATTGGGTCATCAAAGTTAGGCCCGTCCTTTTGGACAACTTTTAAATTCGACTTAAAGTCATGACATCACTCATCCTCTTTTTGTCCCCTGTCCTCTTGTTTTCATAACAACACCTCTAGGTCAAGCATGAGCTCTGTGGCACCCCGCCTACTTGGGTGGGGTGAGGGTGGTCATCTCTTCCCCCCACACGTCCTCGTCGGCCGGGTAATCGAACGCCACTTCCGACACTTCCGACGTGTTCCTCAGGTCGCGTCGCATGAAACCATAGTTCCTCAGCACCTGGTTGTCCGCAAAGTTCAGAGCCTTGACCATCCCCTCCCAACACTGCTCCCCCTTGTACAAAGGGTTGTGTTCTCCGCTGCACGGCGAGCACCCCGTGAAGTGTGTGATGAAAGGCTTCCTGTCATGTCCGCCTTCCCCACCTTCACGCTTCTTCTTGCTCGCTTTCATCCTCCGGTGCTTCTCCCTCTCTGACCCGTAGTACTCGCTGACCGCCTCCGCGTGCCTCCTCCTCAGCCCTGGCACCCACTTCTCCATATCCCTGTAGCTATCCGTCAGGTTGTCGAGCTCGCCCACTATCCCGAGCCAGTAGCCATGTAGGGTGTACTCGCTCTCGATGCGGATCTTGTTGCCAAATGTGCTGCCCTGGTGCTTCAGGATGAGGTACAGAAGCGCCGACTGGTCGTCCGAGTCCGGGTAGAGCTTGTCTTCGAATGCCGATCTCAGGATGTTACCCCAGTTCTCGTACTCCGGGGTCTGGGGGCCCGCCCCTGCCCATTGGTGCAGGAAGTCCATTGACCACTGGCAGTTCCGTATCAGGAAGATCCCCGCGTTGATGCTCGTCCAGCTCTTCTTCTTTGCGCCGAAAACCAAGTTAGGCCAACCGGGGACTACCAGGTTATAGGCTCGATACCTGCCATCAGAGCATAAGTATCAAGCCACGCCCATCTGGCCGATAAATGAATGAAAGAAGAAAGAGGCGTGTCGGATTAGCTTTGTACCTATCGAGGGGAAGCCTAAACTCCATGTCGGTTATCAATGCGTCCGAATCGACCCACCATATCCACTCGACTTCCGGGTGGGCAAGCATGGCGGCCCTGATGATCGCATACTTGGCCCAGTACCCGGTCATCTTGGGGTGCAGGAGCGCATCGTTGTAGAACACATCACACCCGTGGATCCTGCAGTAGTCCACCTTGTTCTTGAACAGCCGCAGCAGGAGGTGATCCCCGATCTGATTCTTGCACGGGGAGGGCTGTGACCCCGTGATCATGAGTATCCGGTCGTGCAACCCCTGGATATACGACGGATGCTGCCGCAACCACTCCTTCCTCTTCCCATCCCAGTCGGTCATCGGCTTCTCAATCGAGTAACTCAGGCCAGGCTCATCGTAGAAGCTATGCTCTGCAGGGTCGGCCATCGGGCCACGAGGGCCTCTTTCACGCCCGAGACCGAACCTGCAGTCCAGCGGGGAATCGGCAGAGGGTCGGCCAATGGATACACGTGGCCAGGACGGCGCCGACGAGGAGGAATTCCGAGAAGCGACATAGGAAGCGAAAGACCACACCACGAACACGGCCAACAGGGCACCCCCGAAGAAGAGGCATGCATCGTTTGAAACACGCAGAGAGCTTCCTAGGGAGAGGGGCCTTGGCCATGGTTAACACTGAGAGTGGAATGGTGTGGAATCAGGGTAAAGCATATAAGTGCGTGTGTGGGGGGGTGGGGATAAGAAGGGACGAGGGATCCGAGAAGTCCAACGTTGTTGGCTGCGCAAGTCATGGCAAAGATTTTAAAAGACCAAAGGAAACAATTGGACACGGGACGAGGACCGGGGACAGGGACAGGAAACAAATGTGGGGATGAGACTACGATACGAGACGACGAGTAAGTCAAGAGTCATTGTCCCAGACAAGGGGGCATTAATTTCGGGGAGTTTAATTGTGATTTTGCAAGATTTTAATTTCAAAATTTTTGACTCACCAAACTAATTCCCCCGTAACACTAACACCCTCTTTGTTTCTTACTTGCACGCCTTAAATAGTCCTCCCCACCCTTCTTCCCCCTAACATAACCAAATTCCGGGGTATGTTGCCATTTTTCCAATGCTTGATTTCCGAAAGATTTGTCGGGCTAAAAAATTCGGCTCAGTTTTTATTTAGTAAAAGCATGGTTTAAAGGGCAAAGCATGTGTTTTGGGGCGGATGTGATCATCCTTTATTTCATCGAAAAATGGTAAAGCAGGCACATGAAGGAAAAACAAAAAAAAAAAGTTAGCCCTCGACCCAATAGAAAAAAATATATATATCTATGAGTATTAGTTTATTACGGTATCGGATTCGTTCCCATAGTCACACGTTGTTTACAATCGATAAAGGTCAATTTGGGTGGTCTAATTGTTTGGACCGTACTGTTCACTCACGCCTTCAACAAAGCTACCGGAAGATGCTATTCCTTCCTTGTTGAATTTGACCGGGGATACACTACTACACTTTACTTCCTTTCGATTGTTTTCGGACATTGCTTCCCCCTCCTTATTACATGAAATTACATCGCTGGCCTCCCTCACAGCGGTGGTTGGCTGAAGCCATGTACCTTTTTGTTTGAATGAACCGACAGCTAACACCCTTTAAGATCCCGCCACCTGAGGTAAACCAGCCCCGCTCGGTAATGGGTGTAAGCTCCCGCCACCACCAACACGTGGAAGAGCTGGTGGCTGTGCCCCGCGATGTCAAACTTCCCCGGGTTCCACCTCTCCGGGACCCTCGTGGCGTACACGAGGGCTCCCAGCCCGTAGAACAAATCCCATCAGGAGCTCGTACCCGGTCGTGTGGAGGGCCTCCGGGTGGTTCCAGAATAGGAAGAGCTTGTGTAGAATGGGCGCCACGCCCGATATCCCCATACCGAAGAAAAGGGACGCCCGTATGGTTCGCCACTCGGGTTTCTGGAACACCGGCATGAGAGAGAACAACACCGTGGCGATCCCCAAGAGGGTTATGAACCCAAGGTAGAGGATGCAAAAGAATGGCTCGCACATGAACGAGTAATAGACAGGCGGGTAGAAGGAAGTGGTGATGAGGGCCGCAATCCCCGCGTAGTCAAGCCTCAGCATGATGTAGGACAGGCGCGCGGAGTGGCAGGAGAGGAGGTGACACGTGCTGCTGACGAGCAAAACAGAACATCGGCGCCACCCATGAATGCGAAGAATGGCCACGAGTGATCGGTCTGGTTGCCAGCGGTGCTATCAAGTTTAGCATCTCCTCTTTCATGCTCCGCTGCACTCAAAATCACAAAGAAACTTTATAAGGGAACCAGTTGTTACAGAACTAGAAAGACGGAAGACAAGGACAGGGGGTTGAAGGGCGTGGACAATACCAGAACACACACGTCAGTATGATTGTGGGTGATTCTTTCAGGTAAACAATTGTACAGAAGCTCCATGACATGCCAATTCGACAATGATGGTAACATGTCCATGTTCGACAAGGAAGCCTTCAACTCATCCCTAAGCTTATGCATATCGTGCATATTAGGCAAAGAAGGAAGGCAAGCTTTCAGGTCCTGCAGAGAATGGATGTCTACAACTCTGGGGACCTGATTAGCTGTGTATATTGTGAGGGATAGGAAGAGGGAATCCGATCAGATGGCTGCAAAAAGACAATGAAATTAGCTCAGAGCCCGAATTAAGTGATAAGCTGAAGCAACAAAGGCACATGCTCGGTGAAGCGAAAGACGCGGATACCGTTGCCTAAAATATCTTTGCCAAGCGATTAAGTTTTGATACAACCCAGTTGACCTGTACTACTATTGAGAGAGGCAATCAAACTGATAGGTGCAATGCAATCATGCAGATAACCCGATCAAAAAATTTGAAACACATGTCGACTTTGGCGTCTACAGGAAATATTCTGAGAAGTAGCACGTGGAAATGCTTATACGGATTATAAGTACTAAAACGTAAATATACTTCTGAATCGTACACTAAGCCAGCCAGAAACGATGAATCTCAGAAGTCCAACAAACAACAAGTAGATACAGGAACAAAAGAATACCAGCCAGTATTAGAATTTAGAAAATACAAAAACACTAATGACCTTTATTACTTTTCGAAAGCGAAACCGAAGCTCCATTTTCTATTAACCAAACAGACCTTTAGTTTCCAAGCAATACAAATAAAAAAAAGCAAGTGGGTGTCCCAATCAACAGCTAGTCAAGCTTGATTGTCCAAACATAGTGCTAAGCAACACAATCTTATTTTCAGCCGATGCTATATCCCTCACGGTTCGACAACCTCTCTGTTTTCTTCACCACATGATTGTCCTTCCCATATGCCAAACTTTGCAGGACAGTTATGTCACTGGCCATCAAATTCAAATTCAAACTCCAGAACAGTCCATGATAGGGGTAGCTTCCCGAGCTCAATCCAAACAATAAGATGGTTTAACTATAATAATCACCAGCCCCCCTAGTTCTAGACAACTGCCTTGGGAAATAAAAATCAATTTAAACCATGAATAAACAATACTAGTTCATACAAGATCAATCCACATCAAGATCCACAAACAACAAGGAAGGAAAAAAAAACTCACGTCCAGACATTCAAGGTCTCGTTGTGAATGGTGAAGATGCTGAGGAGGATCTGCTTCAGGGGCCACTCCACTCGATAATGACCGAGGATGTACTCGTTGTCCCTCAAGTAACCAGGCAAGGAATGGTACTCCACCAGCTGATACTTCACCTTCTTCCACAGCCTCTTCCCTTTCCCAGCCTTGCTCGAAACCTGCTGCTGATTCTGATGGACCTCCTCAGCTGTCTCGGAAACCGCCCCGGAATTGCCCCGCCGCGCCATTTATGCGCTGAACCCACAAAAACGGAAACCAAATCAATACGAGAAACGATTACATATGGCAACCGATTGAACCATGCACGGCTCACGGGTCGTGGAGAAAAGCACCCGGAATCCGAAGAACCGTGGGAACCGGGAGACGAGACCACGAAGCCCGGGGGGAATACCTCCCCAATTATATGCCAAGGCGGAGACTTTTGATCCTGAAAAACAAGGGGGGAGGGGGTTCAGAATCGAAATGGGGGAAGATGGGGATTGAACGAGGAAAGACGGCCTCGGGATATCAACGAGACCCCAGCGGCGGGTTAGCGTAAGGGGTCGAATGGGACACGGGAGACGAACACGAAGAAACGAACGGAGAACGGGGCGGGGCGGAGAAAAAGGAAGGAGGTGGGAGATTCGAGCGGAAGATTCGGAGATTCCCGTGATCGAGTTGGCGTTTCTTGGCGAACGTGAAATGGGAAGGGGTGGGGGTGGGAATGGTTAAATCATTTTTTTTTTATTTATTTATTCTAGAGTTCCGGCCGGACACCTTGCCTTCTGTCTGTACGAGGAGGAAAAATTGTCTTCCCTTTTTCCACTCTCAATTGAAGGAAAAAAATCATATTCAGAAATAAAATAACTTCAAAATTTTTCATGAAATAATAAAAAATACAAAATTAATAACGGTGATATTCATGCATTAACTCCACAAGTTATATTATATACCCAACAGATTGTTAATAATTTGTTTAGGTGGGATTGGGATTTGAGAGGGGGCGAATTTAATTTGCGCAGATATTTGTAGGTGGAAGTGCCGTGGGGCGCGCGTGTAATGAAATGGTTACGACAGTTGGGAGTGAATGGGGGGTTTTGGTCAGATTCGTGGGTCTATCAATAATGTTTTTCTTTGCTCAAAAACTCTGTTAATCACACGAAAATTCCTATTCCTTTTTAATTACCCCCCCCCCCCCCTCCATCATAGCAGGCTGAAACATTTTTTCTTAGTTGCTTTAAGTTAAAAAATTCGTTATAATTGGATAAATACTTATAGGTTTTTTCAAAGGAATTAATCCATGCTTCTACTCTCGCTCCGGAATAAATGCCAAGTCAATAGATTACAATCATCTATAATTAAAAAATGTCTTGTTCGTCTATGAATTCATGAGCAATGACTTCTTCTTTAGGACTCATATCGTCTAGAAAAATAAAAATTGATTCTTGAGAAAGGCATCCGGAGTAAATTATAGGCTTAAAAACATGAATGCGTTTATGTTTTGTCCCTACAAAGATAATTTCACCCCGTAATCCTCTATATTAAACTCCAAGGTTTCTTCTTAAATTTTTACACATTTGCATCTCGTAGTCGTGCATTTAAAATGAAAAGTGCAACCTACTCTTAATGCATTCCATCTACATGTTTATACCTTGACCTGTTTTAAATTTATTAATGTTTTAATGTTTTGACGCGTTGTCTGATGGAACTATCTAGTTAAAAAGGTTTATTTCAATTTCTTCCAGACTTGGGGACTAAATTTTTAATTTTCGAAAAGTTAAATAATATTTTTGTGTGAATTTTTTTAAGGAAGTTTAAAAAATCTAGGATGTTTGTGTTGTATGATATTTTTCAGAACGGTTGAAAAAAAACTCTTGTAAACGTTATGGGTATATTTTTTGATAATTAGGCCCGTAAAAGTTTGATTCGAACAGTAGCAACGGACATCCCCAAATCATTTTTTTATTTTATATGTGAATCTAATCTCATCCTTAATTAGGGACGTGACTAAAAAATTTGGAAATAATATTTACCTACCCAATAAGTAAATTGGGTAGTAGGTGAAGGGACTTTTTTTTTGGGGGGGGAGGGAGGGTTAAACGCTTGTTATACAAACCTAGTGCCCTCCCTGTTCTCTCAAAACTGAAGCGGCGAGCTGATCAGTTGCGGGGGGGAGATGATTGTTCCGCCGCAGCTCAGTCCGCTGCCGCTTTTTCGTCCGGTCGCTCTTCTTCGTCTTCTTCTTCTTCGTTTTGCATCCATCGCCACCTCCGCAATTCTGAGTTCCTTGGCTGCAATCGTCAACCTCATCAGGCTCCTCTAACGACCTATCCTCTTCGCCCTTCCCCATCGAGGATTGTCCTCAGTCGAGTCAAAGCTATGGCGACCAACATAGAGACTCCGATTACTTCTCAGAGTCAGGAGAGTTCGCACGGTGGTTTGCTGTTGCCTGTCTCTTTAGATTTTGTCATGAGCAGTTATTGATTCGTTTGCTATTACGTAGTTTCTGCTGATTTCTCTGTGGTAAATATTGTCATTTTTTAGTTAGCTCGCCATGATGGTCATCTTATTGTTGTAGTCGGATTCCTTTCGGTGGCCGATTCTGAAAATGCCAATGGACCCATGAAACGGAGCCCGTGATTCAATTTTCTGGTTTTCAAAAGAGTACGCCGAATGCAGTTCTGTTTCTAGAAAATGTCGAATTCAGGCGTACTCCGCCCGATGAAACTTTTGTTCTGACTGCTATCGAAGCGTTGTTGGACATTGTTAGTGCACAGAATCTACCATGAAAAATCGGAATTTATTTTTATCGACCCTCTGATGTTGACTCGTAATTCAACGTCTCTTCTGTGAATAGAAGATAGTTTATGAATGGATGACTTTAGTGTTGCAGCATACAATTTTTCATCAAGTTCTTTGTAATTTTTCTCAGGAGGCAAGCTTGCACTAATATCTTTATCTGATAAGACTGATTTGGCTTTTCTTGGCAATGGGCTGCAAGAATTGGGGTAGGAGTAACTTTTTGGTTGGAATATCATTTTTCATGGACATTATGACTTTCAGAGGAGGTAATCATGGTTCTGATGAACAATTTTACATCCTTAAATAACTTATTTTCTTTGTGTGGTTTAATATATTCTTTAGGTACACTCTTGTTTCAACTGGAGGAACATCATCTGCCTTGGAAAATGCTGGATTAGCCGTTACCAAAGTGGAGCAGCTAACATCATTCCCTGAAATGGTTCGATCGTATCTTACCTTAATATATGTGTGGCTGGTGCTTATCTTGTGCAAAAAACATAAAAGCATTTTTGTCCACTCTACCTTTGTTTCTTTCAGTTAAGTTCACAGTGTGTACGAGGCTCATTATCAACTCTATTCCTTGACATTCATATAGCAAGAAAATCTTTCTGCTTAGAACTATAAACTTGGGTTAGAAGAATCTCCATTTTTCCTATGGACATCAATTGGTCCCTAACTTTGTGTAAATGTTGAGGATTTTTCATTGTGTATTGGTTGAATGATATAATGTCATTTTCATTGTGGATTAGTTGAACTGATATAATGTAATTTAATTTTTCATAACCCAGTCGCTGATTTTAGTTATTCTTTCGAGTATGTCTCCTGTGAGTTGCCCATTCAATGGGTTTAGCTCAGTGTGTAGACCCAGGTTGAAGGTCACTGCACAATCTCTCCCATTTATCTCCATGGATGGGTGCTAAAATATGAAGTTAGAATCTCAGACAACCTGGTCCTACTCCTAGACCACCAATTAGATAGATCTTTCTCAAAATGTACAGTAATCATTCATTTGAATTGCATGACATGGTAAACCAAAGTAATCCCTTGATCATATGCTTTTGGTAACAATTTATGAGCTTGTCTCCTCTAATGTAGTCATTCACTTTCTAGTATTGTGTTTTGTGTTTTTCTTTTCTGAGTTTGCTTTTTTTTTTCTTTTGGCAGCTAGATGGTCGTGTGAAAACCTTGCATCCTCTTATACATGGTGGAATACTTGCTCGAAGAGATTTGAAACACCATATGGATGCCCTTGACCAGCATGGAATCGGTGAGTTGTGCTGAAGTCAATTGCCCTAAGGGTATATTATTTGAAATATGCAATTTGGACCCTTAATTCTTAAAAAAATAAGTGATTTTTTTGGTCGGGCTGCGATAACTTGATTAAGATGGAACATCTCAGTTTTTCCAACTGATATGGACTATAAAGTTAGTAATGAGAAAGTAGCTTAAAATGTTGCGACCATTGCAGGAAAGTTTGATGTGGTGGTCGTGAATTTATATCCCTTCTACGAAAAAGTAACTTCCAGCGCAAGTATCGACTTTGAAGATGGGATTGAAAATATCGATATTGGTGGTCCTGCCATGATCAGAGCTGCTGCAAAGGTATTCCTTGTAAACCTGTGCCACAATGAAGCTTTTATATTCAGGATGATTCCGCATTACTATGAAGTTTTTGTGAAGCCATCATGGCAATGAGTTATACTTTTTTCTGCTTGCCTTATGCCAAACTTGTGAAGTCTTATGTTTCATAAGTCTGATCTAAGCTCAAGTTTGCTTCATAATCAGCCGAGTGTGCATTGTTAAAATCCGCATCCTATCACTACATCTATATTTATACCCTAATGCCCAATATCTTTATTCATGTACACATATCACTGACAAATGCCTACAATGCCTTTGTTGTCTCATGATTTTTTCCATCAACTTCCAATGCAATACACAAGGTTATCGTCCTAAAACCTGAATACACAACATATAATTTTCATAATAGTTTGCTAGCATCCTTTTATGCAGATTGTTTGACATTCCTGATTTACACAGTGAAATTCTGTTTGCTTTTATTTTGACAGAACCATAAGGATGTGCTTGTGGTGGTTGATAGTCAAGATTATCCTGCACTTCTGGAATTCCTAAAGAGCAATGAAGATGATCTACAATTTCGCAGAAAGCTTGCTTGGAAGGCTTTCCAACATGTTGCTTCTTATGATTCAGCAGTTTCAGAATGGCTTTGGAAACAACAATCGAGTGGTAATTTTTTATGAATATAATGGTTCCTTGTAGTTTTGCAACCGTCTATTTTGAAGTTTTTTTATCACCAACTGATTTTCCAGCAGTGGTTCTTCAAAATCTCTGGTAACAAGTATTTTCTGCTTTGACAGACAAGTTTCCTCCAATTTGACGGTGCCTTTATCTCTCAAAAGTTCTCTTCGTTATGGTGAAAATCCCCATCAGAAAGCTGCATTTTATGTCGATCAGAGTCTTGCAGAGGTCAATGGCGGGGAATTGCAACCGCAATTCAACATCATGGAAAGGTATCAAATTGCATGGCATGCACGCTATGGTACGCTATTTTATGCAATGGTTTGGTTTCTTTTCAATTCACACAAGTGCAAACCATAACCTAGTCTTCTTTAAAGTAATTATACTGTTTCCCTTTTCTTATTGCTCCTGTTTCGGGATTGTTTTCTTTGGTAATTTTCAGGATTTTGTTTAGTCCTACTGATCAAAGTAGCGTTACGGATTTATTTTACTCTTATAAAATCAATTACTTTTTTGATCATTATTCAATAACACCTAATAACAGTCATATTGGATATCACTTCCCAGTTTGTATACATACACACCTTCAATTCTTCACGACAATAGAGTTTGAAATCAGAAAATATGAGGACAAGCTTTGATGCAATGACTTCATTGCTTACATTAAGATATGTTAGTTGTGGAATTGAGATGTGAACCAGGCCTTAAGATTAATATACGTACATATAATCCCATCTTCTTGTTCTTTCATTACCTGATAGTGCTCTGACAAGCGATTATTTTTTAATTTATGATCTATTGTACTTTGTTGTGGGGAAGTTTTTCTCAATCCTGCCTGTGTTGTTCCGTTATTAGATTCTGCGTTGTTCCTTGTAAAAGCATTGTCTTAAGTAATCTTATTGTTAGATTTATTCGAGAGAACATGCATTTATACACTGGACACGTTGCAACAGTGCTATGGTGTCTTATTTGATTTCTTTTCGTCCCCTTTGTCCAGGAAATGTCATATAACAACTATCTAGATGCAGATGCAGCTTGGAATTGTGGTTTCAGAGTTTAAGAATCCAACATGCGTTATTGTCAAGCATACAAATCCTTGTGGGGTTGCTTCCCGAAATGACATTCTGGAGGCTTATAGATTAGCCATCAAAGGAGATCCAGTTAGTGCATTCGGTGGCATTGTGGCATTTAATGTTGAAGTTGACGAGGTAATTATCTAGAGCAGATGAATGACAGTTTCAGTTTTTGGTTGCGATATATGTGGAATTTTTTTGATAGAGCAACGAGGGTTGAACATCGTCGAATGATAAGTTTGAGATATAACACAAAAATGATAGGAATAACTCTAAAACTAGAGTTTTCTTAGCACGTAGTCACAATCGTTTGACTTATCAAGTATAACTTTCGGCCTAGTAGTTCAATTAATTTTGTTTGTGTGCAGTCTTTGGCCAGAGAAATTCGGGAATATAGAAGTCCAACAGATGGTGAAACCCGCATGTTTTATGAAATAGTGGTTGCACCCAAGTATTCCAAGAAGGGGCTGGAGGTGCTTCGTGGGAAAGTCGAAAACATTGAGGATCCTTGAGGCAAAGGAAAATATCAAAGGAAAGCTCTCTTTAAGGCAGGTCGGTGGAGGATGGTTGGCTCAGGAGTCAGACGACCTGACTCCAGAAGATATCAAGTTCGATGTTGTTTCTGAGAAAGCCCCTAAAGAAAGTGAGCTTAAGGATGCAGAGTTTGCATGGCTGTGTGTCAAGCATGTGAAGAGCAATGCAATTGCAATCGCAAAGGTAATTTTTGTGATACTTTAATAATTACGAGGTGTGGAGAATTTGTGGAGAGCCAATATAACATACGGACATTCCTTACACTGTTTGTGCAGGATAACTGCTTGCTGGGCATGGGAAGTGGGCAACCAAATAGGGTTGAGAGTTTGAGGATAGCCGTAAAGAAATCTGGAGCAGATGTCAAGGGTGCAGCTTTGGCCAGTGATGCATTCTTCCCCTTCGGTGAGCAGTTTGTGCATCAATGTTATGCATTGAAATTTTTTAATGTTGGTCTCATTTGTTTGCTCATCTATGTATCGCCTAGGCTATTAACGTGTGCATGGCGTTTGAGAAATGATTGTAGAGTCCTGTCCAAATAAAACACGAGGTTTCATTGAGCTCGTGATGACACTCGGAAATAGCTCATCTTATTTGCCATATGTGCAGCATGGAAGGATGCGGTGGAAGAAGCTTGTGAGCATGGGGTCGCAGTGATTGCGGAGCCAGGGGGAAGCATGCGAGATAAGGATGCCATTGAGTGTTGTAACAAGTATGGGTTTCGCTTTTGTTTACAAACATCAGGCATTTTAGGCATTAGCTATCTCTTCCCGAGAAGCCAAGTTGCCCTCATCACCAGCACCATGGCCCAATGCGGGTGGCGCAGCCTCCTCTATTCGTTGCAACTCTGGGTCTTTGTATTTGTTTGAGGGGCATGTATGGTAACATTTAAACATCTAGTCGTAGTTAAACTATATTTATAAATTTGAGAGCTTCCGAATTAATTGGCAGATGTTTAGGGATCAATTGTTTGTGTTTCCAGGGGGAGACAGCAGGCCAAATTGAATGACCTCTTTGTTTTCCTCTTCTTAAGTTATCGGTGATGACGCCGGAAAACACCACAGTCGGATGACGAAAAGATCATGAAACCAGTTGCCCATGATTTCAGTCAAGTTCAGGAATCCCCCACGGCCTCTTCATCAAAGGTATGCCATCTGCCTCCTGTGTTGGATGCCAAGGTCAAGGACGGAAAACAAACGAAAGGTGACAGTTAATAGTGTATATGGCCCCAGTCGTCTCAATAATAATAATAATAGAAAAAAGGAATATTACATTAAGCACCTTCTCCCGGTGGCATAATTCGGGGGGAGATTCGGAGTTATCTTTATGTATGTCCGAGGCTCAACTTCCATGCACCAGATCGATCGATGCTAATGGTTTGACATATAAAATAAAACAGCGTCGCTCTACCCTTTAGCTCGATGACATCGTTCCGGTTCGCGATATCGGGTAACCATTATATTCTATATGACGAACGATAAGATGAACCTAATAAGGTTAATACCAGACTTGAACGATAGATTGAGACCACCTGCTAGTAATTGTCGTGGTTCCGACATGAACCTGGCCATCAACTCGGCCATTGTACATTCCCATGTTCAATAATCCCGTGATATGACTTCATGTCCGAGGCGCCTCCTCTTCCTCTTTATCCCCTTCTTTTTTTGTGTGTGTGTTGTGCGTGGATCATGTTTATCAACATTTAAGCTTTAACTCCAACCCCCCATCGCGTTTCCCTTCTTTCCTCCCCAACCCGACACGAACTTATTGATGCTGCGAGGAATATGCTGCTGCTGAGTGTGTGAGTGAAGGCGCTTGTCGTGTCGTGATCCCAGGATAAAACTTGATGTTTGTTTGGGTTCCCCATCAAAATATTATCTTTCTCAATACTCGCTAACATTTGGCTTGCGATTCCCCAGACCACCAAAATAAATCCCTCCCGCTTCGCTCCCCAATTTTCACCACCATACAAAACACGCAGTCAGAGGATATAAAATGATGAGGTGCGTGTGCGGGGGGTCGTCGCTCGCATGGAAATGTACGTCCCATGCGCTCCCCGAGGTTTTCCCACCGACGAAGACGGTGATCAAGGCCTGCCCCACGATGAGGAAGACGAGATCATCGGCCCTGTCAGCAGCGGCAGACACGGCGAGGTCTCCTGATGGAGCGACAGCCCTGGCCGAGGAGGACAGGAGGTTCGTCCAAGGGGTCAGGGAGGCTCAGCCTTACATGCAAGCCCACAGAGGGAACACCTTCGTCGTCGTCGTCTCCGGGGACATCGTCGCCCGACCCTCGTCTCCTCGATGC
Organism: Melastoma candidum; assembly: GCA_023653495.1. Lineage (NCBI taxonomy): Eukaryota > Viridiplantae > Streptophyta > Magnoliopsida > Myrtales > Melastomataceae > Melastoma > Melastoma candidum. The sequence continues at coordinate 18,858,569 of CM042882.1, forward strand.
CATCCTCAAGGTCGGTTTAAGCTTTTTCTCTTTTCCCGCGGTCTTCACTCTTCCGTTAAATTCTATTTCCTACCTGCCAAACATGCACAAGAAAAAAAAGGAAAGCAATTCCACCACCAACCCCACGCAATTAAAAGATAAAGATGCTTCACTACAGTCCAAAGCGTTCTTTCCATTTTTGACTACAAGAAAAAAAGGAGTAAGAATTGGCTTCAAACCAAACTTTGTAAAGAAATAAATATCTTCAGAAAAAAGAGGCAAAAAGAGTGTTGTCCTTCCACCAGAATGAGCCACGTGTCCTGCATGTAATAAAAAGGAAAGAGTTCCCCCCCGGATCCCCCCCTCTCTGTGCCGAGCACAAGATGACGATGTCGGCTGCGGCGGTTGTATCCTCCTCCTCCGGCAAGTTAATGCGGCATGGTTTAATCCGCGACGGCTTCCTCGGCTCCTGCCTCCCGTCCCCCGCCCTGCTTCCTACGAATCCTGCGCTGTCCCCGATGATGAGGAGGAAGAAGGGGATGTGCTGTGTGGCTAACGATTCCGAGGAGATGGGAGGAAGGTTTATGGCGGCGGCGGCTGATGTGGTTGTCCAGGATGCTCACTTCGTTAGGAGGTTCCGTGAGGCTTGGCCTTACTTCATGGGCCACAGGGGGAGTACCTTTGTCGTCGTCATCTCCGGGGATGTCGTTTCCGGCCGTTCCTTCGACTCTGTCCTCAAGGCACGCTCCGATTTTCGGTGGTTGTTCTTTTTTCGTGGCGGGGCTGCTGGCTGTGATGTGGGATGCGCTATCAGGAGACGTTGATCGGCTGTTTGTTATTTTGTGAATGCGATTGCATGAAGTATGGCCGGGTTTTTGTGTTGTTGGCTTGATGGGCATCCCTGTCGTGTGTAGGACATTGCGCTGCTCCACGGTTTGGGTATCAAATTTATCATTGTGCCGGAGACGCACGTACAGATCGATAAACTTTTGGCCGAGAAAGGTTGGTGAAGTTTGTTTCGTTCTTCAAACTGGGTCTTCAAAAGCGAACTCGCCTTTTCATTTCCAGCTTCCAAAGATAGTCTTTACATGTAGTTCAGTATGTCTCCTTGGGTGTTCAGTGAGATGACCTTTGCATTGATATTCTGTGTTCCGAGTTCAATTTTCGGCAGCTGCTCTGTTACTTCTCCAGAAAATAAGGAACTAAATGATGAGCCTAATAGAAGTAGGACATTAGATAATGCTCCCCTTTTGTACGCTGCAGTCCCTGTTTCCATCTGGTTTGGCAGAATCACGTGGTCTTTTGCAGTAAGTAATTCATCGTAATGAAAGAGTTAAATTTATCTCAGGACGCAAGGCAAAATATTTGGGACGATACAGAATAACCGATCCAGAATCACTAGAAGCAGCAATGGAAGCTGCGGGCAGAACTCGTTTGATGATAGAGGCCAAGCTGTCCCCTGGACCGCCAATTTGTAGTATTCGACGTCATGGTGATAGCAGCCGGTTGCACGATGTTGGCGTCAGTGTTGCTAGTGGAAATTTCCTTGCGGCTAAGGTGCTAATCTGACTTTTACTACTACTGTTTGCTATAATGACAAATCGCATCACTTTTTTGCATGACAGATTTTGTGATCTAGTTTGTTTTTATTCATAGAGAAGAGGAGTTGTTGAAGGTGTCGATTATGGAGCTACAGGTGAAGTAAAGAAAGTGGATGTTTCTCGCATACGCGAGAGGCATGATGGTGGATGTATAGTAATATTAAGCAACCTGGGTTATTCCAGCTCTGGGGAAGTTCTTATTTGCAAGTATGCTTTGTAGATGTCTATGCTCGTAGTTTAACACATGAATGATGTCCGGTGTTGTTGCTTTCATTGTCTTATCCATGATATATATTTCTTGAAATCATGAACCTGTGATCTTCCATGTGGTGACGATTCACAGTACCATTAGTTTCCACTTTGATGTTTCATGGGGCTAAAATGCTGAATCTGGAATATGCTTCCATTGTGCCCCATTGGAATTGTTTATAATCATAGTCTTAGGATCTTTCGTTTATTTTTCATGATTTTGTGTCTTCATTATATGTTCCTAGTGTTCACAAAGTGTTGATTGATCAACATACCTCTTTAAGGGACATGCATTGTTACTAGGACAAAAGAACTTAATCTTTTGTGGATTAAAATAAGCAAGATTTTTTTGAGGAGAAAATTCTGATGAGACAGTATGCAATGAAAATTAGGAGCTGTCTTGAATGTTGGAAATGATGAGATGGCTCTGGAGAAGCCGCTGTGTTTCCACTTACTTAAAATGCTTGTTAGTGAAAAGGTCAATAGAAATAGGTTTTTCTACCATAGATGATCCTGGAAAAGCCACATCAGTGACCAGCTAATATACTTTATTTGGCTTCAGGACTGTGCATTCTGCTTGTTTACCCTACCAAATTTGATTAAATTTCGCCTACTTTGTGACGTGAAGTTGACCATATCCTTGAAATTTTTGCAGCACTTATGAAGTAGCTACTGCTTGTGCAATGGCTATTGGAGCAGAAAAACTTATTTGCATCTTAGATGGTCCAATTCTTGATGAGAGTGGACATCTCATTCGTTTTTTGACTCTTCATCAAGCAGACATGCTAATACGAAAACTAGCCCAACAAAGCGAAACAGCTGCAAACTATGTTGAAGCTGTTCGTAAAGATGGCATTACTGTCCCTGACGTGGGATCTGGTGGTATCAACGGAACTGGTGTGTCTCTTCACAAGTGGAAAGGAACAGCTCCTTTACAAGATAGTTGGGATATTGTTGAAAGGAATTATGCTACTTTTCGAAATGGTGTCGGGTTCAACAATGGAAATGGACTGTGGGAAGATGAGCAAGGTTTTGCCATTGGAGGCTTGGAGCTTCAGAGTCGAATGAATGGTTATATCTCAGAATTAGCAGCTGCTGCATTTGTCTGCAGGGTGAGTTATGAGGAATCTCGTCTGTTTCGCATTTGCATTGTGCAGCTTCTTCTAACTCAAACCGTGTCATTTCCTTAACTAGTTTAATAATTGAGTGGTTTTTTAGCTGCTCTCTTTTTCTTGGCAACATATTATTTTTCAACTGAAGAATTCTTCTATTGAGGGGTTTCCTTCTAAAATCAGGGTGGCGTTCCAAGGGTCCACTTGTTAGATGGAACAATTGGCGGTGCACTGCTCCTAGAACTTCTCCAGAGGGATGGGATAGGGACAATGGTGGCCAGGTATGCAATTATCTCTATGGTTGTTTTTTAAAAATTTAAATATTGAAGTGTAGCATGCACTTGCTACTTCTAAGTGCATTTCACACCACCGTATGATTTACATGGTTAAACTTGCAGATCTAGAGTAATTTCTCGTTTTTCTTTTTAATGATAAATGCTACAAATAAGTTGTCCCCACTTTTTGCATCTAGTGAAATTGAACAAGCCCTTGATATGAATGGTATAGATTTATACTGATCGTTAGACTATTGTCTTGATCTCATTGCGAGTAATTTCTTTATTCCTGGGTAGGAGATGAATATTTGCATCCTTAACTTGTACAGTTATACTTGCCTTCTCATTTTTCTGATTGTTGATGACACTGATCCTGAATTTTCTGCAGTGATCTCTATGAGGGAACTCGAATTGCGAAGGATACAGACCTTTTAGGCATCAGACAGTTACTGAAACCTTTAGAAGAAGCAGGCACTTTAATTAGACGAACAGACGAAGAGGTTCCTTCCTTTCTTACATAATACTTTGTGGATATATGATCTTCAAGTTTCTCATGTATGCTTTAGAGTGGCTCTTCATGTTACAGCTTATTGAAGCATTAAAGTCTTTCATCGTTGTGGAGAGAGAAGGACATGTCATAGCTTGTGCAGCTCTCTTCCCTTTCTACGAAGAAAAATGCGGAGAAGTTGCTGCTATTGCAGTTTCCCCAGAGTGCCGTGGGCAAGGACAAGGAGATAAGTTATTGGGTAAGCAGCTCATTCCATAGAAAGAATGCTAGCCTGTCTCCCCTACTTATTAAGACTGTTTAATTTTCTCCATGGTTGTTTCCAGTTTTAATTGGATGTCGGCTTCTCCTCAGACATTATCTTATGTTTGTTGTCTTGACAGAGGATATTCTTCTTTCATACAGACTATATTGAGAAGACAGCATCTTCTCGGGGATTAGAAATGCTTTTCTTGTTGACAACGCGAACTGCAGATTGGTACGTCCGCTAACTTGAGTTTTCAGGGTTACTGTTATGATCCCGTCACTCCCAAGGGAAAATATAAGTTCATAAGAAGAAAGATATTTGCTGCCATCAAGCAGAAGGTGCAGGTTCACCAGGAAAATTGCATTTAACTTCGTAAATGTTCTCTCCGTATTGATATATATAAGACATGGAGAAATCACTTGGTAACACAACTGGTAGTTGATGCTTCTGGTATTGCATCTTGGTTGGAAGTTTGAAGAGTACAAGTAGTTGATATAATGTGAGCACGAGTCATAGCTGTCTAAATAATGATATCACTTGCACTGCAGGTTCATGAGGCGTGGTTTCTCAGAATGCTCCATTGATTTGATACCTGAGAACAGGAGGAAGAAGATCAATCTCTCCCGGAACTCCAAGTACTATGCAAAGAAATTGGTACCAAATAAGAAGGCATTACCTTCAGTACTGCTGTCTGTCAAATGACCAACAACATCCGTTCTTCTCATGGCTCAAGAACTTTACGCTGGCGGACGGACAAGGTGATTCTGAATGCAACAAGTATTTGAAGTGGCATCCACCTCTCCGCCTTGGGTCCAGAGTGTCAATAGCCGAATGATTGGCTCTGTAACGTTGCAGATTAGACAGCTGATTCTAGCATCTCTTGGCATAATTTTGATTAGGCAATGTGTCGGAGTTATGTGAGATTCATACCGGCTTATATTTTCAAAAGCACGGAATCTTGCCATAAAAACACATCATCATGATGGTTAAGGAATGTATAAATAAAAATGGGCTTCAATTATTTAAAGGTCTTTCATTCCCGAAGTACAGGAAAATTAGAGAGCTGCTCAAATGAATCTAGACATTAAAAGCTATAGTTGATCACTTTTGTGCACCCTGAGGAGGTCCCGTCCACTTGAAGTTATCGGCATAAGCCTTTACCTGAGATCACTCTAATTGATTGGCCTACTCTAAACAATATATACATAGGAAGGAATGAAAGAAACTTAGGAACCTTCAGCAAAGGTGTGTGTAACTTCTTCACCTGCGTAAATCGCATAGACTACCATATTAGCTTATATTACTAATCATTCAAGAATGGTAACTTAAAAGGAAGACGACTAGCATTCCATCAAGTATACATTTCACGGGCACTGAAGCCCAACAAAATTAAAAAGCAAGCAGATGCAGAAGTGAAATGAAAGGCACTGCTTCACTATATTATACTAAACACATTTAGGGTGGAATAATAGGAAATTCATGAGAATTTGAAAAAGATAGCAGCAATTATATGTATATGTAATATGTGCTACTATTCTAAATTGGAAAGTAACTATGATAGAATTTATATTCTCGCCAGCCATTATATACAGAAAAACAGGACTGGGGTTACAAATGAGTCTTAAATATTCTTGTAGATTCAAAGAAACCCAGTTTAAGATAAAGATTCAAAGACATGTAGGAAGGGATACATGTTATTACAGGCATACATTTTGCTTGTATGCATAATAGACAGGAAAAAAAAGTAAGACAGCATATCCTACCAACTACATGATTTCATCCTCATTGCCCACCTTAACTAAATCAGTCAACAAGCAAAGACAGCAAAGACCTCCATCAATTGCCACACAAATTTGCATAGATCGCATCAACTAGTTCAACAACAGTTGACAACAATCCAGCCACGTCGTTTGTTTCACATACGAAGCACAAAACCTTTTATCATAGAGATTCTATTCTGATCCCAGCCGCATTCCCCCAGTTAAGGAAACCATACACAACAGACATTATAACATGAAACAAGAGCATTGATTATTTCCATTTGAACAACAGAACCAATCAGACTAGTGAATTTCAGTTTACTACTTCAGGCCACAGCTTGCAATTTGCAAGGGTTTGTAGCCTTAGGATACTCAAATTAGATCTAGAGTCCCACAATTAGATAATATGGTAGCAGCAGCAGCATTTCGAGCACTAATTTTAATTGCAATCCTAGTCTTCAACAGCACAAAACCTTTGCCAATGGAAAAAAGGTGACAACGCCCAACTCATAATACCGTTGGGGTAACTTCTAAAAGAAGAAATAGACAGAAACCACACACCGAATATTCCCAACCATGCCTCTGTGTAAACTCCTTGGTGGCCTCTTCTCTATCAAAACTAAGCGCAGCATCGCCCAAATTAGTATAAGGATCTCCTCTAGACGTCCATCCCATCAGTGGATGTTCCCACCTGGAATCAGCCCCGTTGCGTTACAATTTACACCACTAACAATATTTCCAGACGCAAAACCCACAATATGGACTTCGCAAGATGGGATACAGCACAAGTTCATCTTCGATCCGTCAATATTTGACTGCTTCTTAACAGTATCAAATTTGCTCTCCAAGACCAAACATGAGGAAAATCTCACATAATAAGACTTCGCATCCTATGGAAGAAACAATGCTCAAACTTCCTATGAAAGCTAGGACAAGGCTGTGAAATTTCTCAAAATCCCAAAACACGGAACTGATTTTATACATTGAAAATCAAACACAACGACAGGGTAGCAAATGGCAAGGACGAGTAATAAACAGTCAACAAACAGCAGATCAACACGGACCACAAAAACAAAACACGCGTGGAAGGAGCAATTACTTGTGGGTGGAAAAGGAAATTGATTTTCCAGCGGCCGACCTTGTCCGATCCCTGCTGAAAGGCGGTCCTAGCAGGCGAGTAAATCACCACCTACAACATACCCCCAAACCCACAAAAAAGAAAACAAATCAATCGCCATTTCCAGCTCCAAAACAACTCTAAAGCAAATACCCCCCTCTCCCCCGGCCCCCAATCACAATCCAGGCGAGGCCTTTACCCTTAGTTGGAGATGTTCCAGCGGGATCCCAGAAACCATCCCAATCTAGCTGGGCTACACGAGCTCTACCACCGCGTCGGAAGAGAACCTGCTCGACAGCGCCGCCGCTTGGGCGGGGAATGCACCTGCTCATTATCGACCAAAATGTAAAATCAAATTTTTTTTTTTTTAAATAGCATGTCTCTTCTGGACTGACTGTCTATCTCAGCCGGGATGCAACACCCCGGGCGGCTAACCGGTTTTCAGTTCAATGGATTACAAATACAAACCATAGATTATGTCCGGTCGCGGTAATCCCCGCCAGGAAGGATTACCAAACCCCTTATCCCTATTACTTCTACCAAATATTAGGCATTTACTCAATTAAGTCAGAGGTTTATTTGTTTAAACATATTTTTTATTTATTTTGGTCAAAATAGAAGTACATCCGAACAATAAGGATGGATGGACAGTACTCTAACTAAATAGCTGAGGAGGCCAGCTTAAACAATCAATTCAACAACATAATGAATCAGGGGGATGGACCGGGATCATTAAACACCAATAACACTTCCTCAGTTATCATTTGGCACACACGTTTAATGTACATTACAGGATTGATGGACATTACTGTAAAAAGCTGAGCAGGCCAGCTTAAACAATCAAAAAGTTAAGTGAAACAAAACAATAAAGAAGAAAAAAAAAAATCAAATCTCGCCTCATCACCCCCGCCGCCACCCAACAAACCGATGATATGCATATATAGAGAGAGAGAAAAAGCATGCCGGAAACTCGTAAAATTGGTGAAAGCGCCACCCCGGGCTCTCAGTTCTTGGACTTGGAATGCTTAACGAGCCAGTCTATGACAGAGTCGATGTTGGTCGAGTTCTTGCACGATATCATGAAACAGCAAACCTCTCTGTCTGTAATCAATTTCAGCCCCCTGCACGATAGCATGCATAGCTTTTAACATAGAGCTCATGGATTCCTTGATGACATTCCTCCAGAAAGCAAGCATAGAGATTTAGTTACATGCAATATGGAGGAGATGGTGAAGGGGGGTTCTTACATTTCATCTGTCAATGCTGCCTTTGAAAGAGCATCGGGCTTGTCGATCTTGTTTCCAAGGACTAGCAATGGAATTCCGCTAAGAGATGGCTTGCTCAGCAGATCATGAAGCTCGCTCTTTGATATGCTCAGGTTATCAGGATCAGCAGCATCCACAACGTAACTGCAGAAAACATCCATCCTTATGTCTTCCATCCGTGTAATCGATCTACCAATTTACCTTTTATTTTCAAGACTGAACAAACCACAGAAGAATATCCTGTCCCTATTTCTTGTACTCTATAAGATGTAATTTAGAACTTGCTTCTCCTGGTTGGTGCTAATTTGAGATTCTAGCTTCCTAATTATACGCCAATTTGATTCTGTTTAATGCAAAGAGTCACTGACACTAGCAAATTTCATCTTGATATAAATAAACATAGAAATCCAAGGCAGCGTGATAAGCCAATCTCACTGCAACACCGACTTTTGAAATAGATCACAACGGTGTCACTCCTAGAGAAATTATTCATTCAACATTCAGTTTAAAGTTTATTCTTAATGCACATAAGTCATAGGATATGACATGAAGTCTGCAGTCACAGAAAGGAGACTTCTATAAGACCAACTTTTCTCGGTGATTCAATTGTTCTTTGGAGCTATACTTAGTTCAATGTATGGCAGGAATTCAATAAGCCAATTTACCCGTCGATCAACGCATTTCAGTATTCGACCAGAATTCTCATTTGAGATTCAATCTAAAAGCACTTGGAGATGTTTTATTTAACTGGTGATTTCCAAAGGCAAAACAGATACAGCTCCTGTCTATTTTTAGCTAAAATCTCCCTTAGCGAGAGCGTGCTCTCAAATCAAAATGAACTTTTACAAACGCCTAGTGAATGTTCCATTATCAGCCAAGCAATTACTATTCAGCTTTCTATACTGCCACTTCCTATGTTCTGGAAAACAAGGGCCTGATGTTGACAGAACTCCAACTATCACAGAAAACGCAGGATCCTGAGCTGCTCCTGACCAACGTACTACACTTCTAAAAAATAGTAAATTATTCTCGGTCTAAATTCCTCCTGTATCAAGGAAAACTTTCAATGCTCATACCATGGCAACTGTAGTTAAAAACAGCTAAGTGTTTACCCTAGTAAGTAAAATAATGATTATCATCAAACTCCCTTATCTATGACAATCAATATCGTGCAGATTTCCAGCAGGTGAAAGTGAAACACAGAGTGAATTACATACACAATGGCAGAAACGGCACGGCAGTATCTTTCCCACATGCTCCGAAATCTAGGTTGACCGCCAAGATCCCACAACTTTATGGTGACATTGCCTTTAGTAACTTTTCTCATATTGAATCCCACCTACAGCAGCATACGTCAAAACATCAACCAACCAGACTTTGCCCAATGAAATTAGGATAAGTGACTATTATAGGAGAAAAAATAATAATAAATTGTGGGTATCTTTCTACTTGATTAGCTGACAGAAAGAAATGTTGAAAGTTCTCACCGTTGGTATCATGTCTTCGCTGTAACCTCCAGTCTAATGAATGAACATGCCAACACAAACAACACGAAATCAACGAAAGTCCTTCACAATTGCCAGGAAAATGTGGTGCTAATTTAAATTTACTTACAGCGACAACATTCACGAGGGAGGTCTTCCCTGCATTTTGAAGTCCTATCAGGGATAGCTCCATTTCCTGCTTGAAGAAAAGACTGAAAAACAGAGATATAAAACGGTCACCTAAAAGCCTCTGCCCATTAAAATGTTAGCAAAATCAAGTTCAGGAATCTGAAATTGCAAGCAAGGCCAGTCTGTACAACATCTACCTCAGCTTCGTAACATGATTTGTAACCAATAAATATAACTTTCTATATTATCAGCCTACAGAAGGGAAAAGCAAATTCTCTAGAATCGAAACATTTCGGATAGAAGTCCCACGTGTGAGAGCCAGGGAGCTAACTCTGACTCATGGGAATCCCCAGGATATTGAAAAAAACTATAAAATAAACTGTTCCCACAAAGCTGCCCTCTACTAATCAGCCATCTCAAATGGAGGAAGTCACATATCCTATACAAGATTCCTCAAGCTAAACAGCTTGCTTGGTAGTTAAAATGGCATGAGGAACAAGGACAAGTTATTATCTTCCTTAAGCCCAGGATCAACTTCTGTTTTGCAAAGAACTTCATCTCTTCCAACGAATCCAATCCCACGAAGCACAACGTTTCAAGCATTTATCATGAACAAACCACGCATCCAAAAAAACCAATGGCAATAGCAAACGCCAATCTTATATTTCCCAAAGAACAAGGGCAGGCGGCCTCCTCTAAGAACAACAGAAAGCTCGAACCCAGGAAGACGAAAACAATGCCAATAACGTCAGCTTCGACAAAAGAAAAACCCGCACCGCGAAAACAACGAATAAAAAAAGAGAAGAAACCTGCGGAGCCAATTGAGGAAAGCTTCCCACAAACCCATCTCGCTACCGACCAACAAATTCCTCCCCCCCCCCCCCCCCCGGGAGACGAGCACGCAGGCAGAACCAGGAGGGCAGCAATTTCAGGTCAGGTCGATCTGAAGGGATTTCCCCAGTCCTTCACCCAGAAAAATCAAAACCCAATTACGGGGAACTCCAAATGAAACCTCCTCCGACTGCGAACAGGATCCCCTGGGAATTCGCGAAAACCGCGCGCAGCTATTCGTCTCTTTTTCCTTACTTTCCCGAAATTTAATAATAATGACGACGACGGTAAAAGTAAAACTTCCAAAAATTAGAAAGGTAAAGAAAAGGAAAGGGAATCCAGCTCGCCTTTATTTCTATTTATCTTAATGGAATTCGAATTCAACAGAACTCGACTCGAAGAAGAACTAAAAAGAAAAACAAGAACATCTTCATACGGACCCACGATTTTCATCTCGTGAAAAAGATAAAATATTTGTAATTACCGACGTGGGTTGGTCGTTCAAGACTTGCCAACGCAATCACTCCCGTTGAAAGAGTAATCATCCTACCCGAATCGAATTCGAATTAGTCGGAACGAAATCCGAAAACCAGGAGAAAGGAAAAAGAAACAATTTTGTAATCTATAAAGATGAAATCGTATCATTTAGCCCATATACAGCCAGTCCCAGCACTCAGCACTCCTGTCGTCCGTCGTTATCGGCTTCTCCCACCGACCAAAAACTAACATGAGGGATGAGACCTTCCACGTTATATATATCACATTGGATGAATGTCCCCACCCGACCGATGTGTGCTTCCGGGGATCGTTTGTACCAGGCCATTATCATAGGGTACGAGCTAGGGGCTCACGCATCCTCTTGCCTTGCCTAGTTTGGCCTATGCGCATATTAACATCTCCCGGGGGCCGGGGGATCTTCTCCTATCGGTGACCAGGGAATGGTCACTCCCATCCTTGCTCAAGAGCGAATCTTTCATTGCTACATAACATGGCTTTTCTCCTTTGAAGTTGCTAACTCCCTGTCCCTTTCTACATTCCTAGTGATCGCTCCGAGTTACCTAATTTCCAATTCATCCCAATTCGTAATATATTTGCCCTGTGAAGTCGGGTCCATCATATATATATATTCTCCAATATGAAATTTATGTAAATACAAAAGCTTTATGTAAGTTTTTTCATAAACTTACATAAGGAAATTTTTAAATTTCTTTTAAGACAGTATTTTCTTTAACTAACAAAAAGGAATCAATTTTAGAAACGAGGGACTTTTATCACCCACCGCCTCAGACAACCAAGTCGGAACAAACACAACACAATGATAATTAACTTAGGGTTGGATTGTCAAAGCCGCAATCACCCAAAAAGGGTGTCGCTCTACTTCCTTTCATTATTGAAGAATGGGTTGGTTGCCTTATCTGACACGGACCCACGAGGTTACACAAAGAACGGGAATTGAAGGCATCGGTGGAAATGGCATGACCTCCGCCTTCCTTCCCCCCAAAACAACCTTCTCCTTTCTTCTTTTTTTTTTTTCTTCTCCCAACACCAATCTCGTCCTCCCACGCTTACCCACTTCTTCAGATCCCCCCAAATGAGTCTTCAGGGACGAAAGTTTCCATTTTCCCCCCTCTTTTGTCGTCCCCAGTGGAGTTCTGTCCGATTGTTCGTTAAATTTCTGTAGGGTTGGACTTTTTGAGGATCCCGGGTGATCTGTTCGGATATTGAAGTTCTTGTCTGCCCCCGAAGGATTTATTTTTCACGGGGTGAGTGGTTGTGGGTTTTCTTTAATTAGTAATTGTGGCTTCGTATCAGTCCGCCATTGATGATTTTTAGCGTGTTATTGAGTCGCGGGGTTTTTCTTTATTTTTGTGCGACGAAATTACTTGACTCTCTTGGCGGCATTCGTGGTTGGTCCATTCCATCTTCGCTTTTCTGCAGCCGATCCTTGAGCAATGGATTTTTTTTAGTATTCTGTAGATTGTGGTTTGCCAATTGGTTTCTGTTGGAGCTATCTTGTACCTCGATTGCCTGGTTCTTTGCCCTTCTGAACTTGTTTGGATATGGATTAATGTTGTCTTTTATGTTCTGTGTGGTTCATCTCTTTGAATTTTCAGAAATTGAAGACGAATTGCAGTCATACGAATGTCGTTCTTATGTAATCTCCCAATGTTTTTGGCGCCGAAATTCCAGTGTCCTTTGGATTATTTACTGGGATTGTTGAACTTCCGCCCGTCAAAAATGTAGCCACGCTAATAAAAGTTTTATTCCCATTCATGCTATTCCTGTTGTGTTTCAACTTATTACAGGAAATATTCATAACAGAATTTGGTTCCGACTATGAGGATAAGGAGTAAATACAAAAGACCTACCATATCCAGTTATGTTGGGATGAAATGTACGATGCCTACTATAGTGTGGAGTTTGGTTGGATGCCTTCTCGTGCTGCATCTATATTCTTTAGTTCGTCAAAAGGAAAGAACAGGAGAGATGCAGTTGAGCCTGGGTAACCGCACGTTGTTTCAAGAACTCCTGGTTGTTGAGGAAGATAATATCCAGATACCTCCGCCCAGAGGAAAACGCTCCCCTCGTGCAGCTAAAAGGAGACCAAAAAAGCCAATCTCCTTAATTGATGAATTTCTTGATGAAAATTCTCAAATTAGACACATTTTCTTCCCTGGTGAGCGGACGGCGATTGACCCGCTAAATGAGGATACTAGTAATAAGTCTTACTACTTTCCTGGGAGGATTTGGTTGGATACTGAAGGGAACCCTATTCAAGCTCATGGAGGAGGGATTCTCTTTGACAAGAAGGCAAGCACATATTACTGGTATGGAGAATACAAAGATGGTCCTACTTATCAAGTTCAAAAAAATGCACCAGCACGGGTAAGTTGTGTTCTTCGTTGCTTGGCTGCTGGCTTGCTTATCTGTATTCACATGGCATCTGGTCTAGTGGCAATGAGGTTATTGGCACATTCGATGATTTGATTTGACTAGATTGGTAAAGCATGTTCATAGGCGGCAGCAGAATATTCATTTGTCATTCAGCTTTTGTGTCTATCAATTGTCTTGGTAGCAGATCATTGACTTGGAAACATTTGTGATCACGTTTCAAGATAGTTGTTTTTCAGATTACTTCGTTCCTCCAGTTAAGTGTGCACTGCTTTGTCTCTTCTTGGAAACAAGAAATGACTGCCAGAATACAACTATAAACTTTTCTTTTCTTGTAGTATGAGTGTGACTCAGTGGTGTCTAGTTCTCTCTATAACCTAAGAGAGTCAGAGAATACCGCTACTAATTACCTGCTATGCATCTTTCATGCCATTCCTTTGTGTTGCAGCGATTAGCTTATTCCTCAGTAAGCTCCCTCATAATTATATGTACCGTAACCACAAAAGAAAAATTCGAGATCTCTTTAGAGAAAGCCCCTCACAACTAGCAGTAGAAACAAAGCCCGAAAGAGCAGAATAGCAAGAGATGATCCACATGCCATGTTGTGGTATTTTAGCCTTGTGTTGTGATGTTTCTCCTTATGCTGGGGCTTATAGTATGGAATTACATATCATGATCTATTCAAGATGGAAAAAACTTGTTTAAATATCCTTTTCTTGAATCACACTCAACGCTTTGGTGTTTCCCATTTCAGTTGTCCAATTTAAAGTATCGTAGCATTTTCTGATCAAATCACTTAGGATTGATAACATATTGATAGATACTATGGAATTTTGGGGAGTTTTAGTATACCTCAAAAATCTTGTAAAAAGACGTCCTAGTAATTCCTTATTTTTCTTTGCCTCAGTGCTCATGTATTCCTGTCTTGTTTTTTTATTAACTGGTCTGTCTATCGTTTCAAGGGTGCCTTCTGTGCTTGCAGATCATTTGATCTGCAGTGTCATGTTGTCCTTATAATATTAGTGCAGACTGTTTATTTATGGTTATATTTTATTCTACGGGCACTTTTTGATCCAGGTTGACATTATAGGGGTAGGTTGTTATTCCTCTAAGGATTTGTGGACATGGAAAAATGAAGGGATTGTGTTGGCAGCAGAAGAAAAAAATGAAACCCATGATCTTCATAAAACAAATGTGCTCGAGCGACCAAAGGTAATATACAATGACAAGACGGGGAAGTATGTGATGTGGATGCATGTCGATGATGCTAACTACACAAAAGCTTCTGTTGGGGTTGCTATCAGTGACTATCCAACAGGTCCCTTTGATTATCTATACAGTAAGCGACCTCATGGATTTGAGAGCAGGGACATGACAATATTCAAAGATAGCGACGGGACCGCCTATCTTGTATATTCCTCTGAAGACAACAGCGAACTCCATATTGGACCTCTTACACGCGATTACCTCGATGTCACGAATGTGGTCAAAAGGGTTTTAGTTGGTGAACATCGGGAAGCGCCGGCTTTGTTCAAGCATCGCAACACTTATTACATGATTACTTCGGGGTGCACTGGCTGGGCACCCAACGAAGCATTAGCACATGCAGCGGAGTCTGTTCTGGGGCCATGGGAAACTCTGGGAAATCCATGTGTGGGTGGAAACAAAATGTATCGCCTTACAACTTTCTTTGCACAGGGGACATTCGTCTTGCCGCTGCCTGGAGTTCCAGGATCATTTATCTTCATGGCTGACAGGTGGAATCCTGCAGATTTGAGGGACTCTAGGTATGTATGGTTACCTCTGATAGTTGGGGGCAAGGCTGATTGGCCGCTCGAATACAATTTTGGGTTCCCACTGTGGTCCCGAGTATCGATTTATTGGCATAAGAAATGGCGATGCCCCTTTTAGGTGGAGTAGTTAGTATATAAAATGATGAGATCCCTGCTCTTTGGCTGCGTGGGGACTGCTCACTTTGTTGTAGAGTCAATGTGAATATTTGAGAACGCTGAGTTTTACACGCATAAAAATCCATGCAATTCCTTATGCTGGTCGCACTCTGGTATTGGGAGGGTTATGTCGCCC
The DNA here is from genome assembly GCA_023653495.1 of Melastoma candidum. NCBI lineage: Eukaryota > Viridiplantae > Streptophyta > Magnoliopsida > Myrtales > Melastomataceae > Melastoma > Melastoma candidum. Next base: position 18,874,100 of record CM042882.1, read on the forward strand.
CTGTTTCTGTTCATAATACTGAAGTGTTGTACTTCAGTATGATCGTCATAGGTAGTAGCACAAATTAAAAGGCTACAACTTCATTTGGCCATTAAAGATGCCCGAGCTTGGTGGAATATGGAAATCCGGCTGGGAACTGCTACTTCTTTACTGAGTGGTCTGTAACTTAGGATCAGATTATGCGAGTGTTTATGACTGGTTTACAGAATTGGCAACGGCTGATGGTATCTTGTCGTCGTTTCCATTTCAGCCCCTTAAAATCCATCCCGTTCCTTTGTATCCCGTAACTATGGATGCCATTAAAGTCTTGGTGTGCACACAAATGGCATTGCCGTGGCAGTGGCACCCTATGTCTCCAAGTAACAGGAGAGATGTTTAAGTTTGGTTGAGGACAAGCTAAGGGTGGACCCTCTAGCTCCATCCCCGGTGCAGTCACATTCTCCGAGTCGATAAAATCGCTAAGCTCAAAGAAGATACTGCAGATACATAAACATGCACGAGCATGAACAGGGGATGCGGCGGGGGGGCATTTGCATTTGCATTTGCATTTGGATTTGGATTTGGATTTGGATTTGGAGAGGGGGGAGATATGGGAAAGTGGTGGTGGGGGAGAATAAAGAAGATTTTGGGTGGGGAAAGCAAGGGCAAGTCTTATCAATAAGACCGGATGATTTGAACACACTCGCAAAGAACACCACCTGATTTCTTCCAAAAGGGAGAGGAGTTCCCCATTTAACCCCCCCCCCCCCCTTTCAGCTTTTCAATTCATGTCGGCAACATGAGCTTTGCTTTTTAGTGACACGTCGCCCTGTTACCCTTACCTCCATCCTAATGTCCAAAAAGTCATCACGAGTGATCGACATGAAGGGAATCGGGTCGAGTCAAGTTGAAAACCTCGAATGTTACGGATAGAGTCAAAAGGGCAGCCCAAGCTTCGTGTTCTTGATGAACAAAAATGGTATCAAGAAGAAGAAAAGAGAGACTGGGTCAAGTTTAAGACGGGCGAGGTGCTTGCCACACCAAAAGAATGACTTTTTATCTTTTTTTTTCCTTTCCTTAAATTCTTCAGACCACATGCGATGCATTTGGTGCAAAATGACTGGGGGACAAACCTTTTGACCCCCCGCTCCATGAGATTTTATAGAAAAAGAAAAGGAAAAGATTCCCATATGGCTGGGAAGAGGAACCCCATTTGCCGTCCTCCTAAAGAGATTAATTAATATTAAAGTTAGTAACGAAAATATCATTTAAGTGAGTTATTAAGGAGACTATTAAATTTGTTATTAAATATATCAGTTTCTATTGTCATTTGAGTTTCCTACTCCTTCCTATATATAAAGAGACGTGTAGACACTTCATGTAAGAGTGTAAGAGAAAGTTTAAGAAAGAGAAATCGTAGTCAAAACACTCCTCGTAGATGTAGCAGCACTACAAAAAGTTTCTTCTATTATACAAAATGTCGTCAGCAGTACAGAACCTTCTACTAGCACTTTCTTTTTTCCTATCCAATCATACACACGTAACCCCCCCACACTTCCTTCCCTTCTTCATCTTCACCCACCTCGTCCAATGACAACTCCGATCGAGATAACGACCCTTTTGGCTCCCTCCCATCCAATGATTTCTTCGAGATTCCACCTCGATCCCATTCTTCTCCTCCTAATTCAGGGGCTCGTCATGTTTGAATATTTACCTTTTTTTTTAAAAAAACGTGGACGTGGACGTGAACGTGCAGACCAGATGCTTATATATATATATATATATATATATAAGGAAAAGAAATTGCATTTGGTTTAGGGTAGATAAGACGACGGACGACCGACTGTGTGTAAGGAAAATGAAGCCCTAACGACCATTCTAACCACCCCTTCTCTCCCCTGATTAGGAATATCAAACTATTTTTTAAGTGTTGAGTGATTGATTAGAGTTAGAGGGTTCGTTGGTTTGTCTAACTTAATCATCTATTTTAATTAAAAGAAAGGACCCAAAAAGAAAAGGCATCAAGGAAATAAAAGAAATGAATCATCGCTCTCCATCATGCCCAAAAAAAGAAAACCCAATAACAAAAATCCCTAAATAAAATAAAAAAAGAGAGAGAGGAAAATTCTATCAATCTTAAGATTAAAAAAAAATGCAAACATTCGAACATTAAATTCAAAAGCCATCATCAAATTTCATGCAAAAAAAAGCACTTAGCTTTTGTTTCCACAATATTCCGACCATGTTTTTTTTTTTTGTTACGACAATGGCCTCCATGCACTCGCCCAGACCACCGGCTGCTCCTTCCACGTCAGGAACATCCCCCCGGCAGACTCTGGCCTCGTCATCGTCCACCCTTCCTTGTACCTCCTCAGCAATGCCTTCACGTCGTCGCTCACCTCATCGCTAAACGTTGTGGGGCCGAAACCGCTCCCGGCCATCCTCCTGTGCCATCTCTCCGCCGACTCCCTCCTCTCCCTAGACTGCGAGGGCGTGCATGCCACTAGGTCCACTATGGCCCTCCCCGCCGCTCTCTCCAGCACTAGCCTCTCGTTGCTCGTCTTAGGGAAGCTTTCGTCCAGCGCCTCAAAGTAAACCCTAAAGTACCTTAGGCACTCCTCGAAACCCCTCACGAACTCCAGCCCGTCCAGCCCCACGTCGAGGTCTGCCTCCTCCTCGACGATAGTTATTACTCTCGGCTGGAGCCTTTTGAAGTTGGATATCACCATGTCGCGGCGGTTATTCACTGGTGAGATTGAATGTAGTGCCCCGATGCAGTTGATGGCCAACGCCTCATCATCCCTGACGTCCAGCTCGTTGAAGTTCAACTCCGAGATATCTCCGGTGTGATATATGACTTTGAACTTGAACGGAACTCCCATGAGCCGTGCGAACTTCTCCATACGTCCTCCAATCTCTTTCATCACTTTCTGTGCGCCGGGGGCGCTGTCGCTGTTCGCAACCACAGAGGTCAGCCTCAGGCAAGGGGCGTCGTCCGTCCTCGTGGCGAGAGCCTCCAGGAGGGTTGGCCACTGAGAGCAGTACGTGTTGCTCATGTCGATGATGTGGAGCTTCGGCTCACCCTCGAGGGCATCGATGATAGCACCGTTGCACGCCGCATGGCCAAACGTCGTCCAGGGGCTAGCCTCCTGGAACCTGAGCACGGTCTTCCTTGTCGACTCGAACGAGCAGGTCTTGTCTGACGCGGCGGTCATCGACCTCAGTGTCTGGTCCCCATAATCAGTCATGCGGCAGAAGAGAGCCTGGAGGAAGTAACTCGCTAACTTCTGCTCGATATCACCATAAGGGGAAGCGAGCTCGTTGAGCGTCCACATGAGGTGCTGGACGCGTCCGCTGTTCCGGTCTGCGACGGCTCTGGCGGCCTCGGAGAGGATCTCAGTAGCCCACTTCCCGGAGAAGTCGAACCGGAGATCCCTTGGGGTGGGAGAAAAGGACGAGAGGTGTTCCGTGGAGTTAGTCGGGGTGGTGGTAGCCGCGGTAGTTGTCGTAGGGGTGGCGACAGAGGGATGATGCTGGTGGTGGAGTTGATGCTGATGGTGAGGGTGGTGGTAATTGGAGGAGGAGGAGAAGTCTTCATCATCCATGAAAAAGTTGAAGCATTCTTCGTCTTGGTCGTCGACGACGTGGTGATGGTGGCCGTCTCCAAAGTGATGGTGGGAGCCGCTGTTGTGACGGGAGGAACGGGCGGAGCTGCTAGAGGTGCGGCTGGAGTTAAGGGACTGGTCGGAGGACTGAAGGCTCACCAACCTGAACAGGGTATCCATTCAACAACCTCTTCTTCTTATTCGTCTTCTTCTGATGACCCACATCCACAAAAACAATACTAACACAAAAACATGTAATGAACAACCACCCCTTCTTTTCTTGTTTCCTGAAAGAAAGAAGAATCGAAAGATCTTCTCAAGTCGGGGAGGAATCGGATTCACCTCCTAAATGAAATATCACCCTCCAACTCCAACCACATCACCAAGGATTGTAAAAAACAAAACAAAAGGGAAAGGTAAAGGGTAAGGGAAAGGGAAAAGGAGAGGAAGAAGAAGAAGAAGAGGAAGAGGTTGTAAGAAAAGGGGATGGAATTTTTTGCCTTCGGATTTTAATAGAACAAGAGAAAGAGTAAAAGAGTTAAGAGAGAATCTTGTTGTGGGTGAGGGTGAAGATTTGATCGTATTTTTATTTTTATTTTTATTTTGGATGGGTTTCGAGGGATTTGTGGAATGTTGAGTTCCCTCCCTTTCCCTTTTTCCTAAGCCATGCTTTCGGCTTCTATCATCATAGGGGGAAGCGGCTAACGGTACGTGCACGTAACGGTTACGTAGTTTACTACTTACTACTAACATTTTTTAGTAAATTTTACTAAAAGTTGACCGTTACTACTAAAGTCAACTCAAATGTAGTAAAAAAAGTAGTAAATTTTACTAAAAATTGGTCTTCTTTTAGTAAAGTCAACGTAAAAGTAGTAAAAAAAGTTGTAAAATTTACTACTTTTATACTGTTCATTCATGTGTTTTTTTACTACTTTTACGCTGACTTTACTAAAAAAGAGGTTTTAGTAAAGTCAACGTAGAAGTAGTAAAAAAACACTTGTATGAACAGTAGAAAAGTAGTAAATTTTACAACTTTTTTTACTACTTTTACGTTGACTTTACTAAAAGAGAGATTTTTAGGTCTTCGTAATCCGGTCTTCGTCCCTGATTCCTCCCAAACGTGATTCTGTCAGCGTTCGAACTCGTCGGCTTCCTGTCATCGTCCCAGAACTTCGGCTGCAGGTAGTCCTCCCAGATCTGTGACTGCAAGTAATCCTCCGAGATCTTTGGCTGCAGGGCTTCGTACTAGATCTTCGGCATCCTCTCTCCTCTTCGGCTGCAGGTGGAGTGTTAGGACTGTGAGGTTGATCTTCTACGGCTGCAGGTGGTCCGACAGGTTAATGTATTTCGGCTGCAGGTGGAGTGACAGGTTCATATTCGTCTGATGCAGGTGGGCGGACACCTTCATTTTGAGAGGCTGCAGGTGGAGTCCCGCCTTTCCTCCTCAGTGGCATAAAGAAATGGAAAGTCTATTGAAAGCGGATCAGCCAACATTCGGTCAGTACAGTTGGAAATGTACCAAACAAATAGTAGCGTTTATTTTATGGTTCGACGAGAAGTGGAAAAAACAATTGAGAAATACCATTTTCCGAATGTATTGATAACCTTTTGTTTTCTTTGATGTCAATGTAGGTGACCAGGATGTTCACCACTTCTTCAATATAGTTAGTGATATGAATGAAGAACATATGTTGAATATGTCATTTGGTTCTGCCGAAGAAGTTGAAGAGTTCATTAAAATGTATGCGATGGTTCATGGGTTTTCGGTAAGGAAAAGAGATCGGCAAAAACTAAGAAACGGTGAATGCGTCATGAGAAAGTGGGTTTGTTCAAGGGAAGGCGAGTGTTCTGATCCAAATGTGGAATGGGGCAGATGTCGGGTTAGAGCATCTGTGAAAGTTGGTTGCAACTGTTTTTTCAAAGCAAGAGTGGAGGTTAATGGACAATGGAATTTGGTTGCAGTTCAGTTGGATCACAATCATGAAATGGGTCAGGGAAGGTTTGTCGTATTTCATGCGAGAAAGGCGCCAAATTTCCGACGAAGATATGACTTTTATCCGTCGAATGCTTGACGTTGGATTTAGACAGTGTGATATTATGCGACTAGTTGTACACGCATCTGGAGGTCACTCTCATGCTGGTTTCCTAATGAAAGACCTCAATAATCGGAAGTTGAAGGAAGAGTCTGCTGGGGTCGCTGGTCGTTGTGATTCCGTCCTCGCATATCTCCTGTCTAGGAAGAATAGTGAGGTTGGTATGGCCTTTGAGACATTTGTCGAAAATAACGAAGTCAGCCGCATATATTGGTCCGACAGTACGTCAATAATAGATTACCAATCATTCAGCGATGTCGTAGCACTGGACTCTACGTTCAAGACGAACAAATATGGAATGCAAATGGTGATAATCGTCGGTGTGAATCATCACCATCAAACTACTGTATTTGGGTCTGCCCTGATGACGAATGAAACCATTGCTGTAAATCTCTCTTTTAGTAAAGTCAACGTAAAAGTAGTAAAAAAAGTTGTAAAATTTACTACTTTTCTACTGTTCATACAAGTGTTTTTTTACTACTTCTACGTTGACTTTACTAAAACCTCTTTTTTAGTAAAGTCAGCGTAAAAGTAGTAAAAAAACACATGAATGAACAGTATAAAAGTAGTAAATTTTACAACTTTTTTTACTACTTTTACGTTGACTTTACTAAAAGAAGACCAATTTTTAGTAAAATTTACTACTTTTTTTACTACATTTGAGTTGACTTTAGTAGTAACGGTCAACTTTTAGTAAAATTTACTAAAAAATGTTAGTAGTAAGTAGTAAACTACGTAACCGTTACGTGCACGTACCGTTAGCCGCTTCCATCATAGGGGGTTTTTTATTCCTCTCCTTTTTCTTTGTCTAAATTTAATAATGTTTTTTACGTTGTAAGGATTTGGTGAATCCCGTCACGTAGACCGACCCAACATGACTCACACACGTTAAAGACGATGGATGGTCGTAATCGAGGATTGTTGGGTTAGAGATAAAATAATCATCGGCCACTCCAATGCAATGCTATGCCATCATCATCACCTATATATATATATATATATACATATACACATATACTCTGCTTTTCCTTTTGTTGGTCAGAGGGTCATTCTTTTAGCTTTATGTAAAGGAAAAGGAGTCGACGACGAGGAGCGGAATGTATTTTTAAAGAAAAGAAAGGAGAAAACACAATTATGATTATGTTCTGACAAAAGGGAGGGAGAGAGGGTGAGATCATTTTGTATTGCTTTTGGGGTGGATTTACCTTTTCCAATGCCACCAAGCCAATTACTTAAATTGGTTAACAATTCAAAGATACAATATATATATATATAGCTGTCTTCTTCCCTGAGGGAGATGTGTGTCCAATTTCATTTGCTAAGGGATGGTTTTTACCCAAATCTAATCACAATCTCTCATTAGAGGAGGGTTCAACTAAGGGGGAAGAAAAGAATCCCCAATGTTCTGAAAAGGAAAACAAAGCAGCCTCTATCTTGACAAGGTTTGTGTTGGCCATCGTCAGACACGTGATGAAAGACATAATAATCACTTGCTTTCCTTTCCTTGGGAAAGCAAAAGAATGTTTGCCCACCCTTTAGCTGTTTTCCAGTTCCTTTTTTTTTTTATTTCTCTCTTTTTTCTCAACTAGTGAGTGTGGGGAGGCACTCACGACACTCGGCAGGCGTGCCAAAATGGGACACCAAATACAATAATATATCTTCCTCCTCCTCCTTCTTTCCTTTTTACTTTTTAGCATTAAAACTAGAAAGATGAGATGAAAAAGCCTGGCCGGCGTGCAATATCATCAAACTCCCCAACCCCAACAACAAATTGCAATAATATTAGTACACTTCTTCGTTTCCCTTTCACCTAAATCGCTCTCCACCCCCTAACAAAACAACACCACTATCTCAACCTATTTCCCATTAGAATAAAATATCCCCATGTGTTATAAAACTGTATTGTTGTACCAAAAGATATAAATATGCCACCCTCAAAACCTCTTGTTACCCCTCCTCTGATCAAAATTTTCTTTTGCATATAAAAACATGGGTAGTAGGTCTATCTGTCCCTATTTTGATTCAATCACACAACAAGCCATGCCATGAGGCTCTGGCCTCACCCCCCCCCCCCCCTCCCCTATCTTGTTTCCCTCATTAGCCAGCATGCCTCACTAATATTTAACTGTCCTTTGTTCATTCTTATCTATAAAAGCCAACCTTGGTCAATTCTTCTTGCCACAAATTTCCCCCTGGGGAACAATCCCCTCTCCTGTTTTGTTCCTTAGCACAATCCTAGAACTAGGATGTAAACATGTCTCATTAGCCAACCCCATCTCCTCCCCCCCCCCCCCCCCCGGGGCAAACCCAATTTTCTTGATTTCTTTTTCTTTGGGAAGTTTATTTACAGCAATTGGGTTGTTCGTTTTTATTATTTTTGGGGGGTGGGGGGAGGCATTGATGATAAACTCCATCGAGTTCCCTTGAAAGAAAAGAAAAAAGACCCACATCTCAATTCATTCACGTGTCATTTTTTTGTTTTCTTACCAGTTACATAATCATTATTACCATGGCATTCTTCCATGTCGGGTAATACTTTGTCTCTACATTGTCTCTCCCTGGTCCTAACTTGTAAGTTTTCCTTTCGGCTCATGGAGTGTTTGCTTGTTTTCTTTTGTTTGCCCTTTTGATGTGGAGAAGGGAGTCAAGAGGGTAGTGGGAATGGCCATCAATCATGGATTGGTTGGGTGGGGGGGGGGGGGGGAGTAAGTATATCTTTTAATCTAATGTAAATTAGTTCAGTCGACTAATGACCACCAGGACATTGTTCAATTTATCTTTTTCTTCGGTTCTTGAAGGGGCCTACTCATTTTGGTTGGTTGGAGAAGAAAGCGACCTTTCCCTCATAGCCTTAACAAGAATCATCACTGTTGTTTAAACAAAGGCAGATGCCTGACATTTTCAATACCATGGAACTTTGATTGATTGCCTTATTACATATTGAATAAGTATTCTGCGAACGAGTCTAAAGTTAGCTGAGAGGCATCCTTATCCGCGAGTGATGAACTCGGCATCCTAGAGCCCTTTGATACACGCGATTGTACTTTTCGTCCACGCTAATAAAATTTTTTAGAATGCTCAAAGAATCATCTTGATATGTGAAAATTTGTTCTTTTTTCCTTGTATTTATCTTTAAAACCATATTGATAAACTTGGGATCAGTCAAATAAAGATCTGAAAGAAATGAAAAGAACAGACATGATGATCTGATTTAGATCGGGTTTTGGGGGGGGGGGGGGGTGAGGGAAAAAGCAAAAGGAAAGAAAAGCTAAAAGGAAAAAACAACATAAAAGTGATGATGGATGAATGGGACCAGAATTCCACTCAGGACATGGTCTCCATGTGTTGTGTGTTTTGTGTGTGTGTGTCTGAGTGAGTTTCCAACAAATCCATCGACCCATTTGAGAATGGACATCATGGTCTCCAGGTAAGAAAGACTTCGGCCAAAGCAAAGGGAATCATGTAGTGGAAAAAATGGCCTCCCCCCTCACCCCCACCCACTCTTTCTCCATCCTAGCTGATCGGATCTAATCCAACAAGGAAGAATGACCCTCTTTGGAGTCATCAATGGATTGACTGACTCTGTTACACGAAGATGCAAAACTAATCCTTCCAAGCAGTTTTGTTGATCGAAAAGCATTGGCACCCTGACATGGTTTTTTATGCCAACTAGAGTCCCCACCACCATTTGCATAATGCATACATACTAAATTGCAAAGAGCTTTTTCTAAGACCAACTTTTTTTGCTGCCCCCAAAGCTAATAAAGCCTCTTTCTTTTCCTTCCCTCTCATCCCATCATCAGATGTAAATTGACCTAAAGCTGCTGCTCACCCCCCTCCCCCCCTCCTCCCTCCCAAAATGCTGAAAGAATTTTGGGGATGAAACTTCATATGCTCTTGTCATATCCAAGGGATATAGTATAATGACATGCCCCATATATTTTGCCTTTCTAAGCACATAATTCACATTAAAAAGGAAGAAGAAGTCCCCACAAATGATATTCAGACAGTGCAGGAAAGGACAGGTTCAAGGAAACAGTGCCGGGCAATGGAGCTCCCTCACTTTTTATTCATTAGCACAGTGTACCCACTTTCCCCCACACCTGAGAAACAGCCGGTAGGTTCTGATATGCAATGGTGGAAATAGTCAAAAGAGTAGATCAGATATTGCAGCTAACAGGCCATTCAACGACGTCCCCATTGTGTTGGCCAATACCAAATAACTTAGATCTAAAAGGAAACACAACAAGGGCCTTTGAGGTGTTCAGATTGAATGGATGCAAGAGATGAGCCCGTTGATGATCAACCTGACTGTTCCAACACGCACGCACGGGATATTGAACCTCTCTGGATCCCCTTTCCCTGTTCTTTTGCCCCGCGAGTCCTTCCTCAACCATTTTTCAAGAACTTTCCCCTGCCATGGCCGCCAACTGATGGAAGAATTCTGATCCCAAGTCTCGTATAAAAAATCTTAGGAAACTTGACGTTTGAAATAAATGGTGTGAGCTATCTATGCTCATGAATTGTTTGAAATGGCTTTTCAATTTATGACACGTAAATCACAATTTCTCTGTACACACGAACAAAAACTCATCCAATAATCTCGCAGGCGACTAATATTGGATTGATCCAAACGAAAAGCGACTTGAATTCGATTAAGGTGCTGTCTAAGCTTGGATAGCCCTCTAGGTGAATCCAAAGTAATATTTTAGTTTGAAAAAATATACAGTTTATAGCCTCAAACTTGAGCCAACTTTTTGTTTTGTCATTACCTTAGTTTATTATATAATTTTGTTACCAACTTTTATTTTTATTTTTATTTTGGCCAATCTTGAACGAAAGCCAAATAAAGCCTTAATATAGTCTGACCCGTCTCATATAACAGTGGATTTTTAATCTCTCGTTACTTCGTCTCATAATCCATCTTACTCGTTGTAACAGCCCCATAATAGAACATCTTCCAACATTCATCGATTTTGCATATTTTTTGACACTTTGGCTTCTAATTCATTTGATTTGTTTCATTAAAATTTTAACATAAAAAACATACGAGAAGTTTCAATATTATTTCCCATTTTTTTAATTTTTTATTTTTTTGTCAATAAATAAAAATTGTCTATTAAGGTCTCTGTTTGGCTTAAGTACGACAAATTTTAAGATCGGCGAAAATCAAAATAAAAATATAAATTAGTGATAAAATTATATATAATTCTAAATTAATGATAAAACAAAAGTTGATTTTTATAAATTAATAATTTGCCTTTTAGTTTTCATGGTTTGTTCACTTTTAAGTTTTACAGTTTCCTACATTTAGTCCTAAACTTCTCATAGGGACAGGGTTAGTCCAATTGGCGCCTCCCGCCTTGCCCCAAGCCCTGCTTGTTCGAGATGGGCGGCGGAGGCGGAAGCAGCAGCGGAGAAGAAGATGAAGACGAGGAGCTCAAAGCTGCCATCGATTCTATTTCCTCCGACCCTTTTGTCGCCAACTGCTTCGCTCCCGGCATCTCTACTTCCGCCTCCCGGGCCTCGCCTGCGGTCGATAGACCACGAACGCCCCTTGCCGAGGACGAGGCGGGATGTAAAATCCAGACCCAGTTGCCAAAGCATTACCAGATAAAGGTCGGAGTTTTCCTGCTGCGTTTTCCTTGATTTGGTAGGATTGGTGTAGTTCGGCAAGCTGGTCTTTGTTTTCAGAGAATGATGGGAAGGTTGCTTGCTGTTGTTTGATATCTCATCAGAAAGTTTATTGCTTTATGATGTACATCTGTTTTGTGTTAGAGGCTTCGTGCCGACAATTTAGCGGAAGTTATCTTGTCAATAATGTATTTGTCGATGGTTTCTCTTGATGTGAAATTATCAATGTGTCACGTTATACTAGCCCTAGCTGCTTTTTATCCGGGGAAAAACACCAATTTTTACCACACTTGAGCTTATCCTTGCCGCGCTTCGTGATTTTTTTTTTGTTCCGATGGCTCTTGATGTGGGGAATATTTTATTGGGTTAGCAGAGCGGCATCCTATCTGATGATACATTGAGGCAATCCAATCAAGAGTTTTCTCATTATGTGTATGCTCTTTTGAGGAAGTCTTGATGATTAACTTGCTAGTGGGATACTTTCTGCTGCTGGATGCTCGGTGGGATGATCCCAATCTACAGCTTTGCTTTATTTTTTTGGCTGTTGAATACGTCTGTTGTTATAAATGGTTGTGCACCATGTCAGATACTACTCTTCTTCTCTTTTCATTAATTTTTACTTGTTAGTATCTGACTATAGCACCCTGCAGGCACAAAAGCTGCTTGATGACATATTGGAGAAAAATTTGGTGATGATAAAGGATCCTATAGAGTTCCCTGATATTGGCAAGGAAGGAGACAGAGGTGGTATTAGATTGTTTAAGAAGGCTCCGCCAGGAATCCTATTTGATCACAGCTGTGAGTTCATCCGTTTATTGAATAATCATGCTATGGTGACTTCTGCATAGACTCATGGAAACATGGTCTTTTGTTCTTTGATCTACTAGTCGGCCATTTTCACACATTTTTCATGTTTATTCTATAAATTCATGAACGTGTCATGAGTGGTCCTTGGTAGTATCTAGCCTAGTTCCTGCTTAGCGTCAAAATTCTTTGACATTAAAATTATGTCCGTTATATGTATCAGGTGAACCTGAAGGACCCAAAAAGAAACCAAGAATTCTTCCTGGAGACGAGGTCGATGAGAAATCTAAAGAGGTTGGTGGACTGAGAATTAGAGTTTCCAGTCAACTAACATCTTGTTGGTTGAGTTGAAGCTGACTGTGCAGCGCTTTGTCATTCTCTTAACAGTATCATTTATGTTTCTGTAGTTTAGACGGAAAATCCGCTGCTGTGTCGTTAATGGCTCAGATGTTGTTACCGCGGCGGTTGATGCATGTAAGAAATCTATAGCCAGGTTGGAAGCTAAAGATGCGGCTGCAAAAACAGCTGTGAAAAGGGAAGAAGAAAGGGTCGCCAAATTGAGAAACTTAAGGGGAGAGAGGTGGCTGCCATCAATAGCCAGAGAGACGCAACGCAGCTCCGGTAAAAATTAAATTAAACAAGCCTCGTTGCTCAATCACATTGACTTTTCTGAGTAGGATTTATGTGATTCCTTTTCCCATTTGGTCATCTTTTCCTAGATAAAATATGTTATGGAAGCTTAGCCAAACAATGTAAAAAAACCCATTAGAATGATCAATTTACCCCAGCTTGAGCATATTTCAGTACACTGTTGTTAAGGCGCTGGGGAGGAGGGGGGATGACTTGAGTGAGGCTGGGGAGGGTGGCCAGCGGTAGAGGTGGTGGATGGTAGGGTGCGGGGAGGCTGCAGCTGTGTGGCAGATCACGAGTGCCATGTCGCAAAGGGTTTCCTTATGGGGGAGGCGTCTGGGAGGCGCCTTAAGGTGCCTTATTGTCCCGTCGCCTTGGGTAAGGCGCGCGCCTCTTTGATGGCACCTGGTCTGGGCCAACTACATCTTAAAATAAAATTACAATAGCGATGCTTAATTTGGAAACGGGTTATTAAAATATCTTGTCTTACTATTCTTCTTTTTGTGTTTCATTGCGAAAGATGGTGAGCCAACCATTATCAAGACAATGACTATGTGGGCTGCTATTCACATTTTCGCATTTGGAACTCGGTTCCAATAATTGGCCCAATAACGGCCCATGATCCCACCACAAACCCTAATCCCTCCGGATATATAAGCCCCAAACGTGGACCGACTACAAACCCTACGCCTGCCTCTCCGATCACAAGCCCTATTCCCTCCTCGCCTCCGCCGCCGCCATGAAGTTCAACCCGAGGGTCACCAGCTCCCGGCGCAAGAACCGGAAGGCGCATTTCACGGCGCCGTCGAGCGTTCGCCGCGTCCTGATGAGCGCACCGCTCAGCCACGATCTCCGGACTAAGTACAACGTCCGATCCATGCCGGTCCGCAAGGACGACGAGGTCCAGGTCGTCCGGGGGACTTACAAGGGTAGGGAAGGTAAGATCGTCCAGGTGTACAGGCGAAAGTGGGTCATCCACGTAGAGAGGATCACCAGGGAGAAGGTGAACGGCTCGACCGTCAACGTGGGGATCAACCCCTCCAAGGTGGTTATCACCAAGCTGAGGCTGGATAAGGATAGGAAGAGTTTGATCGAGAGGAAGGCGAAGGGTAAGGCGGTGGCGGATAAGGACAAGGGGACCAAGTTTACCGCTGACGAGGTCATGCAGAGTGTGGACTGAGCTGGTTGAGGTTTTGTTTTACTGCTAGTGTTAAGTTTTTGTTTCGCCGTAAACGGGCATTCTGGAGGGTCTTTGCATTGTCAATCGCACGGTGCTTTTGTTATTGGATGTTATATTGTTATTCCTCTTCTCACCCCAATATTGCCTTTCTTCCGTTTAGTCCTCCGCTATTTAGTTGTGAACTTGTTGTGCTGGGTGTTCTGTCTCTGATGGAATGTTACGTGTCGCTCTTCTTTTCCTAGTGCCAAGTGTTGGTCTTGTGATTGGTAATTGGTGGAGTGATATATTCATCTTCTGATTATCTGGCGTCTGGGTTTTAGGTCGAAACTAGTGTTCATATTGCTTGGATATGATTGGGAGGTTTTCTTCTAGGAGGCTCGCTGTCTGGTGCCATGGAGCCCTTTTCTTGTGATTTAATAAGTGGCTAATGGCTATTGACCTTCCGCAAGGTCGACATATCTTATCACATGGGATTGAGTTTAGCATGGGACAATTGAGGACACTATGTGTCTTCAGCTTGGTTTTACAGGCTTTGATGTTGCTGTTAATGGTAAACTATGTTTACTCGCACGAGTCGTTTCGCTCGTCGAAACTGGCACGGGGCCTTTTATGTTCAAGGGTTGGTTTTCGTCCTATGTCCTGAAATCGCTTGTCCAGGACAAAAAATGTCACCTCTACTGGTCCGTTTGCTGTTATATTCAAGTAGCCCTATCATGTCCTGAATCTTGCTCCTATATACAAGTTGCCCGATCAGGTCCTAAATTCGTCATGTCATGTTTTCGTTAAAAATTGGCATCTCTACTCGTCGGTCGGCATGTGCTATAAGTGAATAAAAACATCGCTGAGTACCGAGGGAACGGTTCTGTGTTCTGAAACAAAATTCCCAGTGAAAGAATTTCCAACGTAACCCTACCTAAAATCATGGCATGTTGTGCATCTCGCTTATTCTAGCGCTTATTGGATAGCACAAGCAAATAAAATTTGAACTGGATGATGAGAGATTAAGAAATTAACCCATTTCACGGAGACAGCGCAATGGACAGACCAAATTTGGGGGCTCTCTCCAGGGCTTTGGTGTCAATCTCACCAGATATTGACATCAGAGACTTTGGGATAATCTCGTGCTGCAGCACAGCGCCTAGCTTTCCATTGTTGTTCAGCTTCCCTTTAACCAGGGTCAGGTGACCAATGGCATATGTGCCTCCAACCGTGACAATGTTCTCATTCGACGAAAACTTCCTGAAGATTTCCAGCACGGCAGTGGTCCTCTTCAAAGAATCCAGATAATGTACGTAGGATGCTCGGATGGAGTCCCCCTTGTCACCCCTACAAACATGTGACATACCGCCATGAACACCCTCATGCAAGTTCATCGCATCTGGTTTTTTTCGATCTTTTCCCCATGACAAATGCTCTGTTATTATCTACCAGAGAAGCTTCGTTTGGCAAGGTACTTACAAAATCACCGAAGCATATTGATCCGGCTTCGACACACCAATGCCCGCAGTATACTTTGTCAAATTACCAGTTGTGACATCATAGCCGGCCTCTGCACCAAATGCAATGGTCGCGGTACCGACTGCTGCCGAAATATCAACCAGAGGTGACTTATTCAGGCCTGCAGCTGCTGCAATGGTCATATGTTGATGGAAATATTGGAGCTCCAACTGCATTCAACGACGTGGAAAGCCAAGTTGTACATAATTTTAGATCATATGGACAGGCCATGCCAGTAGTTTCACTCCCCAAATTTTAGAGCTCACTTACCCTTCCAGAGTTATAATCAGGCAGTCTTAATGAAGCAATGGCTTTAGTCGATGGGACGATCTCGTTTAAAATAATTGTAGTTAAAATCTGTCCAAAGATAGAACCTGCATCAGAAAGCTTTTATGCAATCAGAAGTATCGAATATAGAGTGTCCAGAAACTCACATTTGAATTGGTGTCGAACTTGACATCGAACAAGGTATTGTTATACTTGTATTTTGCAGTCACGTCGCCAGCTGAAATGCCACCTCTTTTCACAGCCGTGGATGTCAGGGCCTGAAGGAAGAAGACATGTAAACATCAATGCACCGAGCATAATATCGTACCACCATGCCCATGGATCGGAAAACACTTGTACCAACTTACATAAAATGATTAGGCAGTCATGCTTTTAATGTGGATGGAAGTACAACGAATTATTGTCCGTTAACTTGCAAAATCTTACAAAGTTCACCAAAGCAAAAGGTCTAATTTGCTGCATATATCAGAATTAACTCCTCCCTTCAGACCACTGCCACAAGAATATCTCGAAGAATTTCTGGAAAGCGATTCGGGAAACCCATAGCTCTTCCAAACAATTTTATTTATTTAAGTCAGCATAACAAAATAGTTATATATGCACATGACCAAGAAGTTTTGAGCGCACACACAATATTGCATAACTTTTTCCTTGATTGCTATTCCATAAAATAATCTGAATTCTAGTGTACAGCTTTTCAACACAGCAAATGCTAAAAGATCTGTTCTTGTAGTATGGAGGTTAAATTCCCATGAAAGGCCAAAAGATAGCGCTCTTTGCCAATGCAATAGGCCTCAAAGGATCATGGATTCGGCAAACGAACAATTTTATAATCAAAAGTGTTAACAGAAGAGGCTCTTTAAGTCGAACAACCATCACAGACTCCTATCCTATAGATACGGATAAGCGCCAAAGATGCTCCAGCTCAGAACACAATTGCCACGATTAAGAAAAGACATACACAGTGGAGATCGATCTCTCGGCGACAACTGAAAATCCAACAACACAATTGTACGCTGCAATGCATAACGAATCCAAATCTAAAAAAAAAAACCTACAACGACGAATTATTCAATAGGGAACGCACCACGCCGCTTTCGCTGCAGGTGTTGATGGACAATTTGTGATCGGTCGTGTAGTTAGCGTTCAAGATATCTGCAACAAAAAAAAAACACACACACACAACAAAAAGCCTCAGTTCAGCAACGACCGAAAAGAGTCGAAACGGAACCAAGAAAAGCGCAAAATCGACGAAAAGGAAGATGAAGGGGAAGGGAGAATGGGATCACCTCGCGGCTTCTTGCCGATGTCAGAGAAGAGTCCCGGTCCCAGAAAAATGGAAAATTCGCGAGGGTATTTCTCGACAATACTGACAAGACGGAGGAGTCTTGGGAGTATAAAAAGGGGGACTGGAAATGAAGTCCCGGTTGAGAACGATCAAGTGCGAGGAGACTGTTTCCACACGGGTGAAGGTTGACAGTTAGTCGGGTACGTAATCAACTTAGTGAGAGTCGATTAGATGACTGATTAAAGAAAATTAGTAACAAATCATAAAAAGATTATACTAGTCTTTTATGACTAACAAATAATACTTGCTATTTTTTTTTTACGGGTACCGAAGTTGGTATTTGTACAAATACTTACATTTGTGTATTCAACTAATGTATAATTGAAATTACTAGAGTATTGTGTATTAAGTCGTCAGTAGAAATATAATAAAACCGGGTTATACTATAAATAGGAAACTTGGAACCTTTCATACGCGGTTGTGCGTGTGTGTCAGATGACAATCGTGTGGAGGCTCGCCATATGGAAACTCATCCGTATGCATTAGGTTGAGGCTGAAAAATGAATTGTCTTGCGTGTGTTCGTACGGGTACGTGGCTGCCCAATTCGAAGTGTATACCTTGGCATACAATTGAGACTCGAGGATAAGGCAAATGGTGATGGACGGGCCAGTCCGTCGGTCATGAGAAAAGGAAAGGTCGAGACTCCGAATGAGATGGTTACGAAAAAATATGAACATTCATGGATGCAAATTTACGAGTATTGAACAATATTGTGGAATGAACAAGGACTGGAAAGATGACTTGTTATGGTCATTCATAGTTGGTCTGGAGTTGATACTCATCGGTGAGAGGAGGGTTTATTAAGTGCGGAAGACACGAATAAATGAAAGTGATTGAACGACCCACGTATCGTGGGCGAAATGAGAGTTTACGATGATACATTGACACGCCCATGGGGCTACCTTATGAGGCGGATATGAAAAGTGTTTGGACAGAAGGAATCCACCCTCAAAATGGTGTATTGGATAGTCTAGTTGGCTGTAAATGATGAGTGAAAATCTAAGGCAAGGAGGGAAGTTCTGTGGTTTTACGCATTCGGATGAGTTGATCCGCAGTAGCGGGATTTTGTGCTGCTGAAATTACATGAAATGAGGCTTTTATGGGACATGCGTAGGCTAAAAATGCGACGTTCCCGGATGCTGCTGGAAACAACTTGTTGTATGTCAAAATTTTGAGACGAGGTCTCAATTTTGAGATACGTCAATGCATGTTATGGGCGTGTAGTGCTTGAGTTACCGTACCTTTATTGCATATTTTTGGCAGTGCATGTTATTTTGACAGGTTATAAAAGTGATCTATACATACTTAGAAAGCTTGCACTGTATAAAATTTTATAACTCAATTATAACTGAATTGTGTAATACTTTCCATGTCGATGAGTTTTATTTTAGGAATCCGTAGGTCCTTTCAGGTTGCATCTAATAAACCTCTATATCCCAATGACATGCGAGGATGGATAGGCTATGGCTATAAACAGTCAGAGTAACCTACACGACATGTCGATGGGTTTATACTAGTGGAGCCAACTAACTTAACCAATCCTGTGCTGGACACACGCTAAACCAATAATGGAGTAAATTGCTCGAGAGTTTTTCCATCATAAGCCATTTTATATGCCGAAGTGCCTAAAAATCATTCAGCAAAGAAACAGAAGTTTCTTAGCAGCTTGCTTTAATGTGAAGTACGATGGAATGACTGTCAACTGAGAATTCAGCCATTGTAATACTGATATGAGAAGAGGAACAATAGGGGGCCTATTGATGGCACCTGTTCCACAGAGTGAATTACTCGGAGAACCCATGCGTCGATGTTCCTAATGACGTCTAAATCACCTAGTGACTCTGTATGCCTGCAAGTCACAAACCAAGGATAGAAACATCTGTTATATATAGGTTGTGACCCCACACAGTGGTTTGCGGGGTTGGCGTGGAGCATACTCGAAAGAGAAACTACTTTTACGTACCTTAACCCGCTTCAGTAAGTCTTTTGCCTTAGCATCTTTCGTGAAATGATCGCGCACGGGCTGAAAATGCAGTAACAGAAGTAAACTTGTCAAAATTGGCGGGAAATGAGGCGATTGATCATAAAGAATTGAGAAGGGAAATTTCCATGGATGCTATTGTCCCATTAGCTCCTTTTCTTCTTATTAGAAACACTGGTCATTGCGAGAGAATGAGAAATGATGAGATCCCATGATGATTCACAGAGGAGACATGAAGAGCTCACCTGAAGTATCTTGTTCAAAGCTTTTGAAAGAGCAGGCTTTAGATCGCCTGGATGAAGATTCCCACTTTCATAATCAGCAACAAGTTCATCAAAGCTTGTGAATACCCTATGAAAATATGCAAAACAAAAGAAACAATTATAAACAGAAACCGCGTTGTGGCGAACAATTGAATATAAGATCCTAAAGCTCAAAACATGAGAGCAGGATTATTGCCTTGACAAATGTCCATAAACAATGTCGAAGTCGAAGCACTTGGTGAAAAGGAGAAAAAGATATTCAGAAGTGTTTAGTGATCCAAAGCTACAGGACTCCTTCGGAGGTTAGATCGGGAAAGCAACTCACTTGTCGCCACCATTGTCAGGAGATCGCTCCACCTTGAACTCATTAAACCAAGGGAATATGATGAACTTTACGTACTCAAGACATAGGTTACCCTCAACAATCTTGGGAGGGCAGTAAGCTTTCTTTATCTTAACATTGACTTCTGCCTCCAGGACCAAATTCAGAAATATAAAATCAGTTTAAAACATGAGTTCGCTTTAAGATGTAATAAGTTGAATAAATGTTGTGAACTTGATTTAACAATAAGAGACAGAATTCATACAAAATCAACCTCTTCGTCCTCCATAAAAATGGAAGAAGATGGATCACTTTTAGACATCTTCTCTTGTCCTTGCCCCAGGAAGCATATCTGCAAATTCGCAGTTAGCATCAAACAACAAAGCAAATATTGATGCAAAACCATCAGTAAGTGATAGTGATAAACAAAGTTGGGGCATACGGTGAGACAAAAATGATGTGTTTATTCTTTCTCTTTATGTCATCACAATACTCCCTTGCTAGCACATTAACCTTGCGTTGATCCATTCCTAATTGACAAATGTCGGCCAGTTGAAAAACTTCAACATATGTAAGTATGCAAAAGTCATCAGGTCAGGGATATTTGCATAATATCATCACAATCAATCAAATAACAGGATTAAAAATGCCACGTGAATTGATGCAAACAGAGCACCCATGAAGCGATAAACCAAAATGTATATATTATATAATAAGGCAGAGGAGATGTTTCAAGGAGTAATAAACTGAAAAAAGATTGTACAAGCACCTTCAGGAAGAAGATATCGGCACATTGCATGCATGGGTAGAAAATCTGCGCCGCTGTAAGTTCATCTTGCTCATTACGTCCCATGATCTGGGAACATCTTTAACATGAATGATGAAAGCAAGATGTAAGCCATAATGTCGACCCATTAGAAGAACCACAGGTAAGAACACAACCCCGAACTTGTCCCTTTGCCTGATTATCCTTGGGAGTTTATTCCGTCGAGCAGTATCCATGACAAGTGGCCAATATTCATGAGACCGTGAGTTAATTTCCTCAGATGACCACAAGAACTCAACTTTATCATCTTTAAGTTCCATGCCAACAGCTTTCCAGATTTCAATCAAGTACTGGCCAACGGTCTGGATTTTCTTGAGGTCACCACCCATTTTGTTATTCAACTGAGCAAACCAATCAGCAATCCATATCTTCACTTTGCATCCGGCAGAAGTCAGTTTGTTCACATTTATAGTCTTCATAACCCCCTGCTCCGATAATACAAATACAAATCCGAGCCGAAACTGAATGAGACCCTTGCTCATTTCACAGCCAGGTGCAAAAGAATCAGGCATGCTCCAAGTTGCGAATATAGATTCGACATATCACCAACAAAGAAGCTTGATTCAACAGAAACCGATCACCAACCACACCAAAACATGTCAAACCAGAAGCATCCCAAGCTGAGAAGAAAATGGAGGCATCTGAGCGATATGCATCCTTCCGGAGGGTTCGAACCCGTCGTAACAGATAGGCTGAGGCTTCTTAGTCAAGAGATTCAACAGCTCATCCTCCTGAATGCACTCCTCCCCGACGCTCCTCACGATCCTAAATCGTTCCTCCGGGGACATCCTAAGGGAACCGGATTCAGCTAATATCAGCAAAAGCCAAAAGGAAAAAGGAGAAGTAGAAAAAAAAAATGAAAATGAGCGATCCGGAGGAAACGACAACTGAGGGATGGCGGAGGAGCTAGACGAAGTGGGAGCCGGTTCCTCAGTGGAGCTGACTGTCAGGTTCTCCAGTTGATCGGAAGGAGGGGCTCCGCCACCGCCGCCGTCGCCGCCTTCCATGGCTGTCTGATGCTTGGACGTTGCTGACAAGGGACGGGAGATGTTGTGCACGGAACGTTGCTGATTCTCTAGGGTTTTGTCGCTCAGGGGTGAATTACGAAATTGGGTTTGATTTCTTACTTGAATTACATATTACCCCATGGAGAGTGAAGGATTTTATCATTTCTTCACACGCGGGTATGCTCTGTTTATTAAGGGTGAAAACGACCGCCTCGCGGCCAAAAGCTCGGTTTATAACTCCAGAGTTTACGAGCCTCACGAATCATTTGTAGCTTATCGACCCGACTCGTTGTGCTCGTTTTCACCACTACTCTGTATTAGTCCATTCAGACCAGTCGCAATTTCCGCAAGACCTATCTATTAAACACTGTTATCCAAGAGTTCCAATTGCCCCCAGCAGGTAATACAATCAAACCTTGAGCTAGGAAAACAAAAATGTAGCCAAATGAGAATTGGGAAAAGAAATGGAACGCTGAATCAGAAGCACTTGGGTCTGGCCCTTGTCTACAGAGTGCTTAATCGACTTCTTCAATCTTGGGACCGGGGCCACTCCCCCCTGCAGGAACATCCTCATCCATGCCAACCATTTCAGGGCCTGCACCACCCTGGTACATCTTGGCGATAATCGGGTTACAGATGTCTTCCAGCTCTTTCATCTTGTCTTCAAACTCATCAGCTTCAGCCAGCTGGTTGGTGTCCAGCCACTGGATGGCCCCCTCGATGGCATCCTTGATTTTCTTCTTGTCGTCCGACGAGAGCTTGGCACTGATCTTCTCATCCTTCACTGTGTTCCTCATGTTGTAGGCATAATTCTCCAAGGCGTTCTTGGCATCTACCTTCTTCTTGTGCTCCTCGTCCTCTGCCTTGTACTTCTCTGTCTCCTGAACCATCTTCTCAATCTCTTCCTGGGACAGTCTCCCCTTGTCGTTGGTAATAGTGATCTTGTTCTTCTGTCCAGTGGTCTTGTCCTCGGCAGAGATGTTCAAGATGCCATTCGCATCCATGTCGAAGCAGACGGTGATCTGCGGCACACCCCTCGGGGCAGGAGGAATTCCAGAGAGCTCGAATTTGCCCAGCAGGTTGTTATCCTTCGTCCGTGCTCTTTCACCCTCATATACCTGGATGAGGACATCGGAGTAGGTAGAGAAAACCTGCTCTGTCTTGGTGGGAATGGTGGTGTTCCTTGGGATCAACACGGTCATTACACCTCCAGCAGTCTCAAGTCCCAGAGACAGAGGAGTGACATCGAGGAGCAGCAGGTCCTGCACCTTCTCATTGCCTTCACCACTCAATATAGCAGCTTGCACTGCCGCACTCTAAGCAACGGCCTCATCGGGATTAATGCTCTTGCAGAGCTCCTTGCCGTTGAAGAAATCTTGCAAGAGCTGTTGCACCTTGGGGATCCTGGTTGAACCACCAACAAGAACAACATCGTGCACCGTACTCTTGTCCATCTTAGCATCCCTCAGACACTTCTCCACAGGCTCCATACACTTTCTGAACAGGTCCATGTTCAGCTCCTCAAATCGGGCACGGGTGATGGGAGTTTAAAAGTCGACACCCTCATAAAGAGAATCAATCTCTATTGTGGTCTGTGTTGTGGAGGAAAGCGTCCTCTTTGCCCTCTCCCAAGCGGTCCTGAGTCTCCGCAATGCCCTAGGGTTGCTACTGATGTCCTTCTTATGCTTCCTCTTGAACTCCTGAACAAAGTGGTTAACCATCCTGCTGTCAAAATCTTCCCCTTCAAGATGAGAATCTCCAGCTGTCACCTTCACCTCGAAAATACCTTCCTCAATGGTCAGTAGAGACGCATCAAAAGTACCACCACGGTCAAAGATCAACACATTCTTCTCCCCAGAGATGGCGGCCTTCTTATTGAGACCATATGCGATTGCAGCAGCTGCAGTTGGCTCGTTGATGATACGCATAACATTGAGGCTGGCGATGACACCAGCATCTTTTGTGGCCTGCCTCTGTGAATCATTGAAGTATGCAGGGACAGTTACGACTGCATTCTTCACAGTAGAACCAAGGTAGCCTCCCAATCTCACGCATCTTTATCAGGACCATCGATGAGATCTCCTCGGCAGCAAACTGCTTTTCCTCGCCCTTGTAATTGACCACAATCATCGGCTTGTCACCAGGGCCAGGGATCACCTTGAAAGGCCAGAGTCTAATATCCGCTTGAACAGAGGCATCGCTGAACCTCCTCCCAATCAACCGCTTCGCATCTGTTCAGATGTGATAAAAAGTAAGCAACACAAGCAAATCAGTAAACAACCAAAAAATCGAACACGTCATCCGCACTTATCAAACAATCTTCAGCAACTCATGGATCTCATTCTAAAGCCGACCTGGCATAATCATCAGCAACTACCAACTCCAGATAATAACAGCCTCTCTATTCCTAGCCAATCAGCTAGCAATCGCTCAATCCGCTAGTAAAACAACCGACGACAGATCACACAAACATTGTTTGAAGGGGGATGAATGGCGCCCCCCGCTCGCGCGGTATCCATAAAAACGTGTCGGGTTTGATTTTTTGTGAACGCGGTCTAGGAGACATTCTAGAAGGTTTCAGGATGGGCCCAGCGTCGACATCTAGGCCCAATTGAATACGGCCCGGCATACTTCTAACGACCAATGGAAAAGCGGCGTCCGGACGGGGGGATGGGCTGGTAATTCCCGCGTCGTCGTTCCAAATCAATCGGGATTTTCGTCAACTCCTGGCGTTCGATTTCGAACGACGTTGTTTGGTCGGTCATGAAAGGAAGCAAGTCGGCCTCTGCGGTGCTAACCATCGCCGAGAAGTGCAAGGTGCGTGCTTGGATTCGAGTTACGGTGCGCGCGGGTTGGTACGATTAGCGGTTTTCTTTTAATCGTCGGTTGGATTGGCCAGAGTATATTAGCGTCGAATTGGGAAGGCAAGCTTGCTACCATCAAGGCCGATGCCAAAGGAAGGTATTCCCCTTTTGTGTCGTTTTTTTGTCGTTAATGGTGTCGTCCTTGCTGTATTTTCGATGGTCGATGCTGAATGTGAGGCTTTGTGGGTTGTTGGTTAGTAAGGGAGATGTTCATAGCTCGAAGGTCAAGTACATCGTTAAGAAAGGGAAACCGTACGTTTGCATGCCCGAGAATGATCCCCATATTGTGGTAGGTGGTTGTTGTTTCTGGTTTTGGTGATTGGTTGCTCATTTGTGTTAGTTGGTTTTCGGCTTACTATCATGGCTGTGCTTTATTAGGACACGGTTATTGACGAGCGTGGTTCGCTTGCCGTGAAGTCTCCATTCCCTGGCCCGTTAGCACGGATCCTCAAGTCCATGAAAAGGGTGCGTGTCTGTGGCCTTGTGCGGGAGTTGGTATGGTGCTTTTTGTTTCAATGACCTCGCCATCTCGAATCGCCTTAACGGGAGATATTGTTCCTTTAAATGAAGAAAAGGTGAGTGAGTATTTCCAAAAATAAATGCTACTGCTTCGTCTACGTAGTTAAAAAAAACTGAAAGTTGCAGAAGCTATTGCTTCTAATCTGTTAAACCATTCCAGATGAAGCTCTTTAAAGATGCCATCAGCCAGTAGATTGAAAATTAAATGTGTAGGGGTTAAGTCGTATGTTATTTTGTTTGCATCTGAATAGTCTGGTTCCGGAGGAATGTGTTCGCATTCTCAACAGCATCCTTTTATTTGCTTCTCTGTTCCTCGCCACCTGCTGAGTTTTATTGTAACAGCCCAGACCACCGCCACGGGATATTGTCCGCTTTGGGCCTCGCCCGCACGGTTTTGTTCTTGGCGACCGACGCATCGGCCCCAAAACGCGTCCTGTGAGGAGATGTCTCCACAGCTTATATAAGCACTGCTTCGTTCCCCTCTCCAACCGATGTGGGACTTCACAATCCACCCCCCTTAGTGGCCCAGCGTCCTCGCTGGCACACTCGGTCCGGTCCCTGGCTCTGATACCACTGTAACAGCCCAGACCACCGCCACAGGATATTGTCCGCTTTGGGCCTTGCCCGCACGGTTTTGTTCTTGGCGACCGACGCATCGGCCCCAAAACGCGTCCTGTGCGGAGAGGTCTCCACAGCCTATATAAGCACTGCTTCGTTCCCCTCTCCAATCGATGTGGGACTTCACAATCCACCCCCCTTAGGGGCCCAGCGTCCTCGCTGGCACACTCGGTCCGGTCCCTGGCTCTGATACCACTGTAACAGCCCAGACCACCGCCACAGGATATTGTCCGCTTTGGGCCTCGCCCGCACGGTTTTGTTCT
Organism: Melastoma candidum; assembly: GCA_023653495.1. Lineage (NCBI taxonomy): Eukaryota > Viridiplantae > Streptophyta > Magnoliopsida > Myrtales > Melastomataceae > Melastoma > Melastoma candidum. The sequence continues at coordinate 18,899,822 of CM042882.1, forward strand.
TGGCGACCGACGCATCGGCCCCAAAACGCGTCCTGTGAGGAGAGGTCTCCACTGCCTATATAAGCACTTGCTTATATAGCGTACAATGCTCGTTCATAACAGTTACTAATATTGGTGATGTACTTATGTAATCAGGATGACATCTAAACGCATATGATATTTTAGTTCTCTTTCTGGTGATTTGTAAAATGACGACTTTAAACCTGCCTAACTGAAAAAGCAACACGGAATTTTTCCGGTTTAAACTTCGTGGTACGAATTTTTTCTGCTGATATAGAGACTGACTTTATGCGATTTCTTGTAGTTTGCAACTAATAAAGTGTTGGTTCACTTCATCCTTAGCAGATCCTCACCTTTTTAATTTAATTTGACTCAGTTAAGCGCATTATATTGTGGAATATGAAGAAACATAATAATGTGTTTTTTGAGTCCACTGTTTTTCAACCCGACAATCTTTAAGGTTATGAATTTCTAGCTGACATATGCAGCATTCGGAAGGTAGCCAACACGAGAGTGCCACATCTACTGAAATTCGTTCGTCACTATCGATATCAACATTGTCCAATTCCCGAATCAGTAGATTGGACGAAGACGTCTGTAACTGCAGTAAAAAAATAAAAAAGACTCGAGTGAGTTTTCTTTTCTCAACTGAAGTATAGTTCATCATAATTATACTAATACATTTGAATTTCGATTTTCAGATTCGTGCTGGTCATTATCGGCTGTACATGCCATAGAAGGCATAGTTCAGATAAGGACGGGCAAACTAGAGGAACTCTCGGCCCAAGAGTTAATGGATAGTTGTGCTTGTAATGCCGACGGCTCAGGAGATGCGGAAGACGCATTCAAATACGTACAAGAATTCGGTATAACGAGCGAGAAGCACTATCCATACCGTGCTTACAAGCAGGATTGCCAAGCCAGCAACTTCCCGGCCATTGCACGGATATCCGAATTCGAAAAAGTACCGCCGGACGAGAAAAGCTTGATGAAAGCCGTGGCGAATCAGCCCGTGAGTGCGGCCATTACCGTACCCGAAAATCTAACGCCGAAGGTGAAAGGAATTTTTTCTATGCACACGTATGAAGCCCCGAGCCACGCAATTACCATAGTTGGATATGGGGAAGAAAATGGGAAAAAGTTCTGGCGCATCAAGAACTCCTATGGACCCGAATGGGGTGAAGAAGGATACTTCAGGTTAGGAAGGGGTGTCAAACACCTAACAGAGGGACTTTGCCATATAGCAAGCCATGCATGGATACCATGTATAGATATCGAGGGTGGGTTTATATTTTCTTTTATATTTTCTTTCCTAAGTTGTGAAATTTGAATTGACTCTGAGAAAATGTTTTTGTGCCAGGAGAGGATTATGTTAAGTTTGTGGAAGGAAGCAACAGGAATATAGCTTACTACATCGAACAGAAAAGAAGGTTTAAAGGAAGAAAAGGAACCATAAGAAAAGATTACAGGTAAGAGTGAATGTTTTGGTGATAATGTCTCAAGTAGTCAGGCTCTAACTATATTTATTAGGTTCGACTTGGTCTCCGGAGTTGATTGAACTGGAGGAGGGGGGTGGGATGGACATCGAAATCCGTCGAAGATGAGTTACCGAAGGTTGGCGAATGTGAAAAATTTGATTTCCCTTCTGTTGTTTGTTGTCCTCGAATTCATTCGTTCTTCCAGTAATTTGATTTATATGTGAGCTGTTGGTCGGGTTGAACTACGTATGTATGTCGTTATGTGCAGCAACGGAATGCTCTGCTGGACTGCAGCACTAGCAGTTTTGATTTTGAAAACTGCTTGGAGTGGCAGCTGCAATATCCGGCTTCTTATCTTGGTTGAATCATTTCGGCTGACTTGATCGCATGAAGGGGAAGATTTTCGGTTGTAGAAGAATGTTGCCACGTAATTCTTCACACCGGAAGAATTCTGCCGGTTTAAGTGATTGTTGTACTCCTTTGAAAGGTATCGAAAACATTTTTTGACCTCACAGGTAGTACAAATTCTTTCGGTCATACTTTTGTACAGTATCTTTGTGGTTGATGTGTATACCCTGTGCAGAACAGTCATTACAGATAAATTGGTTTGTGTCCTACTCGACGGAAAATGCGGTTTCTTCGATTGTGTTGCTTAGTCCGCATTGTATTTGAGAAATTACGTAAAACTGTCTCGACAAACTCGAAGGAATGCCAGCACAAGCGATTGCAGTTCAACGAGATGGTTTAGTGTGAATCCCAACAACAGATGGATTTATTTTACTGAAGTTGAGGATTATGCCCTGCTCGACGGGCATCGAGGAGGTTACTACACATAGCATGATGGTTAGGTGTGTGGGTGGAAGTAGTCTTGGGTTGATAAAATGTGATTGGCATGAAATTCCGCAACTGTTTGTCACAACGAGAGACGTATGAAGGGGCTCAAGAGGAGGTTAGGAAGACTCTGCAGCATTCATTTCACTCCCTCTCCCTCTTTTCCTGTCTGGCCCACTCCCTCTGTCAAAGACACTTCAAATGTCTTCTTCTACTCCGCAACCTAATTTTGACCCATTCATTAATCTTATCTAATGCTTGTATTGCATCCATCCCCAAGGATCATGCAATAAAAAGCCTGCAAATCTTACCAGTCGCTAGGTATCAACATGCTTTCAGGGCAAAAGTCAATGCTAAGAGCCTTTCCTCTGTGACTCTACAACAGCCCAAACATCATTCATTGTCTTCAAGTCGAGTCTTATGGAATCGAGGACTTATTTGCAGTAATAAATAAATTAAGAGCCCAATTCTGTAATATTTCTCTGTAATATTTCATGAACTGGAGGACGGGGGTGGAATGGACATCGAAATCCGTCGAAGATGAGTTACCGAAGGTCGACGAATGTGAAAAATTTGATTTCCCTTCTGATGACGGAAAAGCCACCCAAATCAATTTACCAGAAGCTGGGCCAAATGTCCACAGCAATCAACAAAACAATTCAACCGGAACACATCAAAAAACCAACACAAGCACCTCACACCCACCAACACCACTAACTATTAGATCAACATAGGACTCCTCCTCCGGCCGCCGTCTCTTCACCCTTTCTCTTCCTTTTCCATTCTTTTGCTTCTCTCTCTCCCCTGGGTTCTGTCCCCCTCTTTAACAAACTCCTCTGCTGCGCGCGGTGCTGCGCGGCCGTTGCAACCGATCCCCCGAATCTTCCTTCCATCCTCATAATTCTTCATTCCTTCCAATTTCGTCCCTGGGCTCTCGCTTCCTCCCTTGTTACGCTGGCCCTCCTTCTTCCTTCCCATTACGGCCCAACTGGAAGGAATGCAGCACGATCCTTTTAACTCAACCAAGTTAACTGTCATTGCCTCCCCTTTTCCTTCCTCCTCAGACTGCATCAATACCCTCTTCTCAGAAGCACCCTTGTCCTCAAGGGTGATTTGTGGGTACTGCTCCTGCAAATCATACAAAAATTCCCATGTGGCTGTTTCCTCTGGTTGATCTTTCCACTTCACCAATACCTGTGTGGCAGCACGGTTCCCTCTTTTCACCATTTTGCGCTGCAAAATGCATTCTGGGAACGATGGAGCAGCGGCTGCAAATGAGGGAAGCTGATGACCAACTCGTGCGCCTTTGGAAGACTTCTTGAGCCTCGAGACATGGAAGGTGGGGTGGATGAGAGAGTGCTGAGGAAGGTCCAGCTTGTATGCCACTTCTCCAATTTTGTCCAAAATCTTATATGGTCCGAAGTAAAGAGGAGAGAGTTTGTGACCATGCCTGCCGTCCACCGAGCTTTGTCGATACGGCTGCAGCTTAACATATACAAAATCCCCTATTGCGAAACTTCTTTCAGAACGCTTCTTATCCGCCAGTTGTTTCATGCGGTGTTGTGCCCGGCAAACGTGGAAACGCAATAGGCGAACCATAGCCTCTCTGTCTGACAGCTCCCTATCAACTGCTTTATTGGTGGTAGTACCACTGATGTACGGCAGATGAACCGGGGGTTCATAACCGAACAGAGCCTGAAAAGGGGACATCTGTATGGCTGAGTGGTGGGTGGTATTGTACCACCATTCGGCCAAAGGAAGCCATTTTGCCCACATGGACGGAGATAAGTTTCTAAGCAACGGAGATAAGTTTCTAAGCAACGGTTGACAACTTCCGACTGGCCATCCGTTTGAGGATGGTAGGCAGATGAGCGCTTGAGCTCCACACCCTGTAGTGAAAACAAATTTTGCCAAAAGTCACTGAGAAAAATCAGATCTCGATCACTTACAATCGATTAAGGTAAGCCGTGTAGTTTAGAAATGTGACTCAGGAAAGCCTCTGCTGCAACCGGTGCCGTAACCGGGTGTTTCAAGGCTACAAAGTGGCCAAATTTGGTCAGCCGGTCGACTACCACCATGATGACTTCCTTACCGAAAGATTTAGGAAGTCCCACAATGAAGTCCATTGTAATTTCAGACCATATGGTTGTAGGAACCGGTAGCGGCTGTAGTAATCCTGGAGATGCAGCCGTGTCATACTTGTTTCTCTGACATATTTCACACTGTTGGATATATGTCCGAATGTCTCTTTCTAAGCCCCTCCAATAGCAAAAACTTGATACACGTTTAAAGGTAGCTTGTACGCCTGAATGTCCCCCAGCTGCGGATGCATGGAAGGTATGAATGATTAGCTCACGCAGAGAAGGACTGCTGCCGACTACTAGTTTCCCTTTTCTGGTAAGCAGTTGCTGTTTGAACTCATAAGGGGGAACTGATTCCTTCTGAAGTTGCTGCAGAATTGCTCATAACCGTGAGTCCGTCTCCCAACTGCTTTTAATCTCATCTAATAGTGTTCCTTGGTCCAAGGTCAGGACCACTGCCATTATTTCAGCTCCAGAAATGCGAGACAACGCATCCGCTACCAAGTTCTCCTTGCCTTTCTTGTAAGTTATCTCATAATCATACCCGGCTAACTTCGCTAACCACTTAACTTGCATGTCGTTATGAACCCGTTGTTCTAATAAGTATTTCAAGCTTTGATGATCCGTCTTTAACACGAAATGTCGTCCCACCAAGTAGTGGCGCCACTTATCCACGGCATACACCACCGATAATAGTTCTTTCTCATAGACGGATAAGCCAATATGTCGCGGTGCCAAGGCCTTACTAATGTAAGCAATGGGGTGCCCTTCCTACATGAGTACCGCACCGATACCAGTTGAGCTAGCATCTGTCTCGATGACAAAATCCTTAGAGAAATCCGGAAGAGCCAATGTCGGAGCAGAGGTCATGGCTGTCTTCAACTTGTCAAAGGCTTCCTGAGCCGATTCATCCCACTGAAAGGCGTCTTTTCTAAGCAGCTGGGTCAATGGCTTGCTGACAACTCCGTAATTCCGCACAAATCGCCTATAATACCCCGTGAGCCCAAGGAATCCCCGCAGTTGGGTGATGTTTACCGGACGTGGCCAATCCAGCACTGCCTGAATCTTCCTCGGGTCGGTGGAAACCCCTTCCCTTGCAATAAAATGGCCTAAGTATTCTAACTTTCGTTTAGCAAAACAACACTTGCTAAACTTTGCAAATAACGTGTGCTGCTGTAATGCCTGGAGGACCATACTGAGATGTGCCACATGCTGCTCCATAGTAATGCTGTAGACAAGTATATCGTCAAAAAAAACCAATACAAACTTTCGTAAAAACGGCTTGAGCACCTCATTCATGAAACTTTGGAAGGTGGATGGGGCATTTGTTAGCCCAAAAGGCATAACCAAGAACTCGTAATGCCCTTCGTGCGTTTTGAATGCTGTTTTATGTATATCCTCCTCCTTGACACGAATTTGGTGATACCCGGATCGTAAATCAAGCTTTGAAAACCAGCTGGCCCCATGAAGTTCGTCAAGTAGCTCCTCTATTATGGGTATGGGAAACTTGTCCTTCACAGTATGTGCATTTAGCTCCCTGTAATCTATGCATAAGCGCCACGAGTTGTCTTTTTTCTTGACCAGAACCACGGGGGAGGAAAAGGGACTTGTGCTATGTCTAATTACTCCCGAATGCAACATTTCCTGAACTAGCTTCTCGATGATGTCCTTCTGGGCGCTAGAATAACGATAGGGGCGTAAGGACAATCCCTTCACTCCTTCTAACAAGGGAATAGCGTGGTCATGTGTTCTGCGGGGGGGCAAACCGGTTGGCTCTGCAAAAACACCTGAATGATTATCCAACAGTTGCTGCACCTCCTCTGGAATATTGCTTCCTTCCGTTAGATTGGCGCTCTGCTGATGACTGGGAACTATCAGTAGTCCCATCTCTTCATTAGTTAGCGAATACAGCCCCATGGATACCCTGCTGAATTCTTTATTCCCGGCTGTTAAAATAATTGGCTTCCCCTGTTTAGAAAATTTCATGGTCAGTCGTGCAAAATCCCACAGTACGGTGCCCAAAGTTGCCAACCACTCCATCCCAAGTATCATGTCGCATCATGTCACACCCCTTGATGGGCATGAGCATAACGTCTGCTTCGTATATTTCTCCTTGCATCTCCCACTTAAAGGAAGGAATCAGTGAATCACAAACCATCCGTTCTCCATTGGCCACTAGTACCCTTCTTCGGGGAATAGTCTGAATCTTTCCCCCCGCCTGTTTAGCAACCTTAGAATCCAAAAAATTGTGCGTGCTACCCGAATCCACCAAAATTATCAACTTCATCCGCTTGTAATAGTCTATCACTTTCATCGACCGGTTCTGTGAATTGAGTGCAATTCCGTGAAGGGTGTATAAAGATACTACTGGCGATTCCTCTGCCTGGTTCATTTCCACTTCCTGTACCTCTTCTATTTCATTTGATTCCGTCTCTTCCGGGTCCAGGGTAATGGCAAACGACCTGCGGTTATTGCACCTGTGATTGCTACTGTATTTCTCGTCGCATCAGAAGCAAAGACCCTTTTGTCTTTTCTCTTCCATTTCGGTTGGTGACAGTCGTTTATGAGGCGGCTGATAGGACTGTGTCCTCCGCTGATAAGGTGTCGGCTGCCTTGAATTTCCCTCCCATGTCCTGTTGCTTCCTTGCCACTTAGAGGACCCTCTGTTAAACTGAGGCACCACCTGTCCCTTCTGACTTTGATTGGATTCCCAGCAACCACCTCTGATCTGGGTGTCGCGTCCTCTTCCTGCCATTTCCTCCCCTTCATTAGATAGAGCCTTAGCTAAGGAGATAGCCTTCTGCAACGTTCTGGGTTCTAACACTATTAGCATCTTCCGTGTCTCTTTCTTAAGGCCACCAATGAACATGGCCATTTGGTCCTCCATGCACAGCTCCACTTTGGTCACCAAGGAGACAAACTCGTTAACGTAGTCCGAAAAACTGCTTCCCTCTCTCAACTCCTTAAGTGTAGCCATCGGCCGAATCATCTCGTGGGGTCCAAACCGCATTAACATCGCTGATGCATATTCCTCCCAACTAACTGGACCTGTCAACTCCCTGCCTCTTACGAATGCGTAATGCCACTCTATGGCCAGTCCCGTCAAGTGAATGGAGGCCACACTCACCTTTAACTCCGGAGGAGTAGCGTCCAACTCAAAAAACCTCTCACTCCGAAACAGCCAATCTTGGACATCACCACCATCGAAGATTGGGAACTCGATCTTTACCTGTCTGCTAAGCCGGTCAGTGAGCCATAAAGGTGGAATTTCCTCCTTCAGTTTCGAGATAATGGAAGCTCCTGATACTAACGACTCTACAGCTGTTCCCTGAACCTTTTCTCTAACAATCTCTTCCAGGGTCAAAATTTTGTCATTCATCAACTCCATCTTCTTAACCACCTCCTGCAAGAGTTCTTTGACAGACTCAGATTCCATCTTCACTATCTTTGATCGTGTACGATCAGCCACCTGCATCCCACCGTGAGGCCGAGCTTCAGTGCTCTGATACCATTTGATGACGGAAAAGCCACCCAAATCAATTTACCAGAAGCTGGGCCAAATGTCCACAGCAATCAACAGAACAATTCAACCGGAACACATCAAAAAACCAACACAAACACCTCACACCCACCAACACCACTAACTATTAGATCAACATAGGACTCCTCCTCCGGCCGCCGTCTCTTCACCCTTCATCTTCTTCTATCCTCCTTTCTTCTCTTCCTTTTCCATTCTTTTGCTGCTCTCTCTCCCCTGGGTTCTGTCCCCCTCTTTAACAAACTCCTCTGCTGCGCGCGGTGCTGCGCGGCCGTTGCAACCGATCCCCCGAATCTTCCTTCCATCCTCATAATTCTTCATTCCTTCCAATTTCGTCCCTGGGCTCTCGCTTCCTCCCTTGTTACGCTGGCCCTCCTTCTTCCTTCCCATTACGGCCCAGCTGGAAGGAATGCAGCACGATCCTTTTAACTCAACCAAGTTAACTGTCATTGCCTCCCCTTTTCCTTCCTCCTCAGACTGCATCACCTTCCGTTGTTTGTTGTCCTCGAATTCATTCGTTCTTCCAGTAATTTCGTTGTTTTTTTCTGCCATTTGCCTGCCCTTGGTTGGATTCTTTTGCCGGTAGAAGGTAGCCCTGGGGATGGAGTTCTTTTTACATCGATTTCGTTTTTCATTCCGCGAATTTCCGTTTTCGAGGATTGGTTGTGATAATTGGATGCTGATGCGCCCGGGAGGCAACGAGGTAATGTAGTTCACAGAGTGTTGATTGTTTCTGTGGAATTGTGCGGATTAGGCTGAGTTGGCTCGGTCCGATCGCTTTGCAGTTGCATCTTTGATGCTGGTCGCTGGCTACAAATGGTATGAACTTTCAGCGGATGGCTAACTTTTGACACGCTCTGGGTTCAGGCACTGTTTTTTATATCTCGCCCGCTGCACGTTTTTTCATGGAGAGGTACTCCACGGTAGCCTTAAGAATGGAATAATTCGACATGATTGATGGTAAAAATAGTTCCAGCAGATTATATATATATTTGTTATTATTCCTTCAATATATACCTCGGGTTTTATTTTTAATTCTGTTTTAGTGGCACCGATTAAGTAACCTAGTGGTGAAATATAATTCCTCGTGATGAATCCCAATGTGTATGAGATCAGAGAGCACGTATATTAATTCGTGTCCAGCCGATTTTTAGCATTGTTGTAAGGTTTTTTTCCCGAAGCCCATTTGACATTCTGAATATAAATCCTCATCTATATTTTCTCTATAGTATCCCGACTCCAATCTGTGGGATAAAAGTGGCTTGAGTGTTGTCTTTTCTTACCCTGTTTAGAAAAAAGTATGCAACTCGTCATCATTCAGCGTAAGAATATTTTTGTCTATCATGGGAAAATCTCCCCCATTGAAGTAGCCAACTTTGCATCGATATTTCTCGCTCCACTAAGCTAGACTTCCCATCTTCTGTTGCCAGGATGATAATTATGTCCTGAATTAGTTGCCAGGATAATTATTATTCCTCTATCAAGAACTGTCATCTGGCCAGTTCATCATCTTTGTTCCCGCTGTAAAGATCTTCAAAACACCCTGTGATGGCTGTCTTTCTGGTTCACGATCGAACTTTTCATATAGATTGTTCGATTTTGATTTTAATTTCTGAACTGTCTTGCAGTGCAGGTATATATTAATTTATCCACAGATTTGTGACGTTTGCAACCATCTCCCTTTGTTTCTGTGTGTTGCCAATCATGATAAACTTCTTCCATGTGAGAAGACGATTTGACCATACTAAATTATCTTCTTCCAGGTGAGAAGATGGTAGAAGATGATATGACAATATTAAACTTTGGCACTGGTAAAAAAACTCAATATTAAATGGCTGAATATACATTCATAACATGGAAGTACAATATGACAATATTACCAGCTAGAAAAGGAAATGCCATTATTTCTTTCTCTGATTCCTTGTTGTCTCATTATGTTGCGTGTTGCATTTATATATTCTTTTATCCTCTTTCAGGATGGAGTCATTTTGCTCAGTTTACAATTGCTGTGGTTAATAAAGATTCTAAAAAAATCGAAGTACTCTGGCCTGATGACTGTCACCTTGCAACTGTTTTCTAAACTGATTTCTTTTAGGGACATTATTTGATCAGTCATATCCTTTGCAGAGAAGCTACATCTCTTTTGGAAGAACGAGCACGATTGGGGTTGGAAAAAATTCATGGAACAGTCTAAAATATTCGATGGATTTATCGATGCTGACAACCTCATAATAGAAGCTCAAGTTCAAGTGATTAGGCATATTTCTTTCTTTCCATATGCAGAGTGCTGAAATGTTGGGTTGTTGTCTTTTTTATTTCGTCTTGACAATTGCCGGGGTGTGTTTCCTATGGAATATGGTCCTCATGTGGTATATATTTATTTGAAATATAGCAGCCCGAATACCTCTGTCAAATATATCAAACAACAGCTGCCCTTCTCTTCTCATATATACACGCTGACTATACTGTCAAGGGCGTATTTAGTCATATGTTCCTAAATTGCAGAGAGAAAGCACACAGACCCTTTCGTTGCCTAGATTTTCAGTATCGGAGGGAACTTATTCGCATGAATTTGTCAAATGTGGAGCAAATTTGCAGACGCTTTGTTGAAGAGAAACGAGGCGAGCCGGGCAAGCTTATTGAGGACAAATCTCGATGGTCAAGGTATTGATTAAAATTTTAATTTCATCTTTTCCTATGATCTGTTTGAAGGGTCGACTTGTTAAAAGCCACTGTTTTAACTTTGCATTTGACATTCGAAATTAACTTTAGTGTTTTACCATCTGGGGAGTATTTTTTGTATGATAAACTCCGGTTGATTTTTAGCTGGATGAACCTTATATTTCGTTTTATATGGGCTGCTTTAGAGTAGTCTGATGTTTGAGTTTCTATGTGGTTATTATAATTGCTTTTTCATGGATGCTTCTCAAATTGCAGCTTTTGCACATTCTGGCTGGGTATTGATCAAAATGCTAGACGCCGCTAATCTAAAGAGAAAGGATGTGATTCTTAAAGTCGTTGTGAGGCACTTCTTCATAGAAAAAGAATTACATCTACTTTGAGTAATGGGTTCCTTTTATAGTGGTCTGAAGGCTCTTGAAAGCTAGAGCAAGTGCAAGAAGGCGAGGGTAAAATCATCTGATGTTGATGATTGGCCTGCTCCTATTGTGTCTCCGGAGCAAGACATGTTTGTTTTGGTGGATGATGTATTAATTTTACTTGAAAGGGCTGCTATGGAACCGTTGCCTCCGAAAGATGAGAAAGGCCCACAAAACCGTACAAAGGTAAGAATATATATTTACATATGCACTCATGCAATGTGTGGACCATGTATTCCTTGAGGAATTTGGATTCTGCTGGTAATATGCATGCAAGGTCAATTTATTGTTTGATCTTCTGGAGGTTACTTTTCTATCAAAGGCATTTCAACAAGGCACACATAGTTTGAAGGCTCAGACTGATTTTAGCAAAATCTATTAACATTTTTGGAAAAAGCTACACTCATGCTCAATGTGCATAGTAAGTGCATATGCTGAATTGGTATTAATTTTGGCAGAGATTACTGTCAAAGCAAACCCTCTTCCCGGAATCTGGTTCTTCGTTTTGTCCCTAGTTTATTTTTCCCCGTTGGTTTCTTGTAGGGAAGAGATCGTTCTGGAACTAGGATCGACTGGTTAGTTATATTCTTGAACCATCAGTCTTGTCATGCCTAAACTTTTTTTTTTCCCTGAAATAGGATGGAAATTCTGGCGTGGACTTTTAAGAGGGATACTATTGAGCATGATGAACGACGGCTGATGGAGTTAGGACGGAGGACCATAGAGATATTTGTTCTTGGTTACATTTTCAGGTTATAATTTATGTCTTTTCTCTCTTGGAAAATTTGGAATTTTTGGCAGGGAAATGTTTGGAGGTTGTGTTTGTTTTGGAAAGAAAATGTTTTCCTATGAAAAACTGGCGGGAACCGTATACTTTTTGTCTCACAAAATTTGACAAATTATTTCCCGACCTTTTCTCACGGGTGGATCCTCTTGTTTCACTCTACTTTTTGTCATTTCCATCCGTTTGGAAAACAGCGAAACACAGCATGAAATCCTGTGATGTAGTCCGAAGTTCACATAAGAAGTTTCCTTCCTCCTGTCTTTCCCTCTTCCCAACCCAAGCCACAATGTTAAGTGCTTTTCTTCCCTGTTATGCTCCCTTATCGATTGATGGTTTTGGTCTTCTTTGCAGCAATAACGTTGAAGTGGCTGACCAGGAGGCTGTGGCTTTGAAACGACAAGAGGAGCTTATCCGTGAAGAAGCAGCAGCATGATTAGCTGAAAGTGAGCAGAGGGTAAAACGTGGAGCCAACCTTAAGGAAAATACGTAAAAAAAAAAAAAAACAGGTATTTCTTGTTATGATTTTCTATTGAAGTTCACCAATATTAATTTTGAGCTAGTGATGGTATCTAAATGATTGCAAAATCAACTCCGTTCTGACGATTTTAATGTTTTACCAAGACAAGCGAAAGCGGCTCAATCGAAAACCGAAGGAAAGAGAGAGGGATGAAAGACTGAGTGTGGCATCTCAAGGTCAGAACCAAGATGAGAACATTGTTGAAGAGAAGGATATCAGTGCTCCAGATCATGAACTGCTGTCAGTTGAAAAGTCCAAAGCAGCAGAAGATGTTTCACAAAACAGACTAGCAGAGGTGGGCACAAAACAGACCAGCAGAGGTGCATGTGATTGAAAAGGTGGGTCTTGTTAATACTGATCGTTATTTGTTCACTGTAAAAAAATCCGTTCTACAACATGAACTTGTTGATGTGATGGATTATCATTGTGTTTTTATTCTTAATTTGCTTAATGAACCCTACGGAGATGGCTACCTAATTTTTGTTGGTGTTTTGACGTGTAGTTTCTAACTTTTCGATATTGTCTGTAGGATGAAGCCATTATACCCCAAAAAGAGACTGTAGTTAGAGAGCAAGTCAATGAGGAGAAGTCAGAGAAAGAGAAGCCTACTGCAGGAAGGCCTTCTAGCAGTCGTGTTGCTTATACAAAATCCAGTATTCCTTTGAAAGTAGAGCAGAGGTCCAGTTTTGCTATTGACATTTCCCCGTCAAGGAAGGGACATTTGATTGGTCAGCCGCGTAATGATGTTAGCTCATCTGCCACATGCTCGTCTCTGGTGAACCTGGCATCGAAAACAGAGAGCTCCAGAGACGTCACTAAATCTGTGCCCTCCCAGGTGCTGCGGTTGTCTAGTAGACCTTCCAGTGCTCCTCTGGTACCAGCTACAGGCCACCTGCTCCCCAGGTCCCCGCGGTTTCAACTTCGCCATCTCTGTCACGCTCGATGAGTGCCACTGTGCGGTGAACTCCAGAAACTCCTACTTCAGGCCACAGCAATGTGCCTTTATCCTATCGCAATGCTATAATTGGTACTTATGCTGTTTCAACCTCATCATCTATGTTCGCAGATCCTAGCTCCCCGAGCTCAGTTGGAAAAAGATGCATCGTATATCTCATCCCAGTCCTTACCGACTTCTCAAGTTATGGTGCCTCCCGGTAATGAGGGAGCGGAGCGGACTATGATGCTGTTAGGTCGAGGTTCCCATATGGCATGGTGGGTCGAGAATCAGCACAGAATGGCCCTCCCAGTGGTTGGATCAGGATGGCTTAGAATGGTACTCATCGGCAAAGTGACAATAGGACTGCAGACTACTTTCAGTCGAGCTTTAGGTCCCAGAATGATTGCTCCGACATTCAGGCTGGCACATCTGGACGACTGAGCAATGGCTATACAGCAGATGACTTACCACATATGGACATCATAAAAGAACTGCTCGAACCTGCATAGACAGCATATCCATAATAAACCGCATAACAAAATACGTCGATTCCAATTCGTAATCGTATTGCACGTGGCAAAAGAAGTTTCTTACATAGTCCAGATGAAGGTTGGTGAGCTTAGCGCAGTTGATCCCCTACAGCCACTTCAAAGGTCTCCCCTTTCAGGGCTGTTCCGTGGGATTCCCGACAACCCGGTTCCTTACTTTGTGTCCTAATGCTTCGCAAAGGCTTTTACGGCGACCCGGTTGGCTGTTTCGCATTCCGCTGTCTTCGTTACCCGAACACTTTGGACACGGTTGTTCTTCTGCTTCTTCCAAGTTTGGATCTTCTGATTGGGGAATTGCTGCGATTCTTCCTGAGTGATATCCTCCGAGGTGCACTAGGAGAGGCTCGTCATTGGGATCATCCCCTTGGAGGTAGCCAAGCCACTGTTATTTCCAAAACGGTTCAGCTGCATAAGTCCTTGCCTGACAGTGAAATTCGCAAGCTTTGGCCGACCGCACTGCCGATGACATTCCGAAAGAAGGAGAGATGACATTCCGAAAGAAGGAGAGGGAGCCGAGGAGTATCCACGGTATAATAAGAATGGGCTTCTTTTTTGGGCCTGCACGTGCTCATGATTGGGCTTGGGCTTGTTATTAATAGGCAATTGACCCAAATCTGAATACTCGGACAAATAACTAATGTTTCCTCGCATAGGACGGTGGATCTGTGATCTTAAAAAGGGCGACCACCAAACCAACTATGTGCCTCTTACTTTTAAATGTAATTATGATTAAGTCGATTTAATTCCATCTCAACAAAGAATCCCAAATGCATCCTTACTAAGAAACAAAGGTCATATTTACTCTTTACTCTTTGATGGCTATATAGAAGGGACGATGAGAAAAATCGGACTGAGAAGGAGCGGCCATACCATCTAGAATGGCTTCGAATACTTCATTCCTTGTCACATTCAATGCTCTCAAGAGTATGCCTGCGTTCTGCAAAATCATTATATCCGAGACCCGGATGATCTCGTGATCCACGGTAACCCAACCTGATCTCCTTGTTTGGTCCTCTGGAATTGTTGTGCTGTTGGGGTTTTAGCCGAAAAGAGACTCCGTCCTGTTCTCATTTACCCTGCAGGATCAGAAAAAACAAACAAACCGAATCCCCAAGAATGTGACACACCCATTTGGATTTAAGCTGAATTAGCAACTTACTGAAACGAGCTAGACTTGATATAAACACAGACTGTCTCTCGAATAGAGGTTGCCCACACTTTATCCCGATGCAGAGGCTTCAGGCGTACCGGCTTCAAGTTCAAGAGGACTCGGTACTGGGGTGGCAGGTGATGGCGGCACTAGCGGTGGTGTAGGGGTGGATACCTTGCTCATTCTTGGTGACAAGCTACTCAGACTAATGGAGGGAATGTTTGGGAAAAAATGTACAGGTTTCTAGCCATAGGAACCTTTTATTTCATAGTGGAAGTTATCAGGATCTTTGAAATATGATAATCTGTGACAACAAAACTTCCCTCTTTCCAGGAAGAAATATATACAGAGATCATGGGATGCAGGCAGCTTAAGATAGCCGATAACATAGTTAGAAGAGATGAGAATCTAAAAATCTATGACCTTTCTTGTTAGATGCTGTGGAGTTCTGAGGACTGAGGAATTTCAACCACCATTGACTCCAAGACCCTTGCTACTTCTGGCTGTCAGCTCCCGTGAGTAATCATGAGTCTCCATTCCCCTTATCATTTGACATCCCTTGGGAATCAACCTGCAGATCATATTTGTTAATCATTGGGTTAAAATGTACCACTAGTGCTAACAGCTGTAGATCTGAAGATTTTATCGATGTTAACTGAGCCTGATAATATTCCCATTCAATGGAAAAAATGGTTGTTCAAACAAAACGCCAGTCAACACGGATAGTAAAGAGGTAACTGAAACGTAACTTAGCATATTGCCATGCAAGACAGACCAAAAATCGAATTCTCTGTCAACATCAAGAACTTTGCATTATCCCCCAGCTTTATTTTCTGAGTCGAGTCACGTCTTCCCCATTGCCAACATCTGAGCTATATTATATTTTTTTCAAACACAGAAAATGTGGGGCACTTTCATGAGAGATACATTCAAGAACTACTTTATTGTTGCCCCTGATATAACAGGTGAATTTATACCAGTTTTAGAAACATTTTCGTAAACAGTTTCATAATCCCATTAATGCAATTTAAGAGAGTAATGAAAAAAAACGCTTTTACTCCAAATAAAAATCGCTAGATGGACCCATTCTCAAGGGATACATGCAAACCTTTTCCATCACTTTCTTGCTTTTCATAACATCATAGAACTTCCGCATGAGCATCTCTTCTTCAACCTACAGTAACAAGGAATTAGAAATAACTAGATTTCAGGAAACTCAAAAGCAACATCTCAGGATGAATATTCATCATGACTGTGTCACGCCCAAGCCCATCGGCAGTAAACGAAGATCAAGAAGAAAGCCATGAAACGGTTTAAGGATTGCTCCAACATGCTTAGAAAGTGAATTTCCACCATTCTTTGTTTTAAGACCATTCTCGATCTCGTTCGATTTGCAGAAAAAAATTGAGTTATGTATACATAAATTTGTGACTTTCCCATCAAACCAAGAGAGGTAATACCCAATTGAAACGACGTCTCATCTTAAATCACAACCTACTAGGATCGAAGAAAGAAGATTGACCTGAAGTTTGTGTAGCTCATGAGACAGAGACCCGTACGCCTCCATGAGCAGGTCATTCTGCTTCTCTAGATGCCTGGAATTATTTAGAAGAATCATTAAAGAACAAAAAAAAACCGAATACACCCGGCTGATAACTTCGAAAAGGAGCAACAGCCAGGAGATTATGTGCAGCAGCAAGGGGCAGTTCTAAACACATCCCGTTGCCTGCATCCATTGAAGCCGCGACTAACACTAATGGAGTGAGCCCTAAACAACCTCCAAACAATCAACAAAAGGAAAAAAAAAAAAAACAAAAAGAAAAAAGACATACTCCCGCCCTTTTGGCGATCGATCGGTAATGGATTAGCCTTTTCTTCCACAAATCCATATGCAACCAAAACCCCCACAAGAAAATGCAGGGAAATCGCAATTACGGGTCGACGGAGGATTGACAAGCAGGAAAGATTGGGAGGAAGAAACGTTTGATCGGAGTCGGAGGAGAGAACGACGTACTTCAAGACCTCACCGGAATGCTTCGCGTCCATTGGTTACCGAAAGAATCAAGCCCCGGAAGGAATCCGGGAGTCCGAGCTATAACACACAAAATCTCTCTCCCTCTTTGGGAATTTTATGGTAATACGACTCCATCCCAACCGTTGGTTTTGCAGAGAGGGGCGTTCCGTTGGACGGTGGTAAACAGGCGCGTGAGGAGACTCCGACGTAACCATTTCTTTACTATGCATAAAAATATTAAATTTGTTAAATATGTCTTATTTTGTAACGCATCTCTTTATGTTCAAAGAGGGGTTCGAAGATCTCGTGTCATGTTCATGCCTACCTTCAATCTACTTACTGGTCCAGTTCATTCCCCCGTACGATAATTATTCTAAATGGGGTGGGGAGGAGCAGCTGAGCTAATATTTTAATCACCCAACCATCCGGGGCACGTGACATAGGAAATTTGGAAGCTCCAAAGACCCACACACTTAACCCCCACCAAAATTCTTCATCAAGTTTCGATTTTTTGATGTTATTTGGCGATCGATACAAACATTTCCTTTTTTCCATTTGGAGAGCACGACAGCCGTGAGAAAATGCCAGGAGAAAAACAGCAAGACCGAAGGAAATTGCCTGCCTGTCTTCCATGTCTATAGCCCCCCGGGGGGGGGGGGGGGGGGGGGGGGGGGAGGGAAGCTTTGAGGGCGAGGACCGACGGATATACACGTTTCCGAAGGACAGGAGAGTGTTAGGACAGGAATTTCAGTTCCCATCTCCCCTTCAGACATAACACTCCCACTTTGAGCGAGCGAGAGAGAGAAGTCGTCCCTTCACTCAGTTAGTCAGTTTTTATTATTATTACCATTACTATTACTATTATTTGCCTTTTCAAATGTCCTGCATCTACTTCTCTACTAAATTCCATGTTCTAGCATGTCGCTTCTTCCCAGTCGTGATCGTCGCCGCTTCTTTGGTATTGGCGTTACAGGTACTGACGGAGTTTCGTTCTTTATGGAGGTGGCCTGCTGTCTGAAGATTGTTGTTCCAATACCACCGCCCCTCCCCGATTTCACGGCCTGCCAATTTCTGTCTCGGGAACCGCGGCAGAACCACGGATGTCCCTTGAAAGCGTGCATTTCTGTTCCCTTGACGTCCAGGGAATTATTGGACCGCCTTTTCGACCAAGCCTATGAAGCTGACGTTCGAATCCTTACAGAGGGCGGCGGAACGATCCTCGGACACGCTGGCGTCCTTGTAAGACCTCACTCCCCTCTTTCGTGTTTCCACCAGGACGTACCATTGTGCTGCTTCCACTTTGTTCTCTTCCACCAAGGTCAAAGCAGCTTTAATTCAGTTGTCCGAACGCAAAATAACGTAATCTTCCAGGGGTTGGCTTCATCTGTAATGAAAGGAAAGCTGAATCGGTCCAAGAGAAAGGGTCGCTGGCGATCCATCACTCTTCACGGAGTCCCGCCAGATGCGGTTCGAGTTTTCATCAGATTCCTGTACTCTTCTTGGTACGAGAGTCCTTGGCATTCTGCTTCTCCTCTTCTTTGTCGGCTTGATCACGTGTTTTCCGCAGGGTAAAAGAAAATTGTCTTATCGCAATTATGCAGCTATGAAGATGAGGAAGTCCGTGATTTCGTGATGCCCTTGCTGGTGTTATCGCACGTCTTCGTGATTCCCCAACTCAAGCGGATCTGCGAGCAGCAAATAGAGCACAGCCAGCTTAATCTTGATAATCTGATCGACGTATTTCAGCTCTCGCTTCTCTGCGACGCCTCTCGGCTTGGTTTCATCTGTCACCGTATGATAAGCAACAACTTCGAGGAGGTCATGGCAACCGAGGGGTGGAAAGCCATGAAGCAGAGCCACCCTTTACTCGAAAAACAACTGCTCAACTTGAGGACGGATGACCAGCATGTATGCGTACAGTTCTTGATTCCTCTCTTTGTAGAAGGCACGAATTGGAGGCTCATACATATGAAATTCATTTGCAGAGGCGAAAGGAAAGAGTGCGAAGAATGGACGAGAAGAAGATATATCTTCTGCTATATGAGGCGATGGAGGCTCTCGTCCACATATGCCGAGAAGGTTGTCGTACAATCGGTCCTTACAACAAAGTCTTCAAGGAAGGTCAGCCTCCTTGCGGGTACAAAGCCTGCAAGGGTCTGGAATCACTTGTCAGGCATTTCGCCGGTTGCAAAATGAGAGTTCCAGGTGGTTGCGTGCAGTGCAGGAGGATGTGGCAGATTTTTGAGCTGCATTCTCGTCTCTGTGCTGACTCGGATGCTTGTAAGGTTCCTTTGTGCAGGTTGGTCCCAAAATGGCATTCCCTCCTCTTCCGTTACATGGCCGGCCTATTCGCTCGTAAATCAACATCATTTGTTTGTACTGCCTGCCGCAGAAACTTGAAGGAGCGGATCAAGAAGCTGAACAAGAAGGATGAGATGAAGTGGAGGATACTCGTAAGAAACATCCTTAGAAGCAAAACCCCGAATTGGGTGCCTTTATTTCAAGCGACGATCGCTGGCTCATGACCGAGAGAAGAACATAGACAAACCCAACCCTCCACTCTGAGAAATTTCAGATTATGGACAATCTCAATAAGATGAAGATGGATAAGAACAGACATATCCAGCCAGTAAATATGGTGTATGTAATGGAAGCAAAACATATATTTTCAGCATAGTAACTACGGAAAGACTCAAATAAGTTGGACATTGTATCTCCTTAAACAAGGTCTTGGTTTCAAATTTGCCAGACATGAATTGAGGGCAGACAAGTGGGACCATCCCCTCCCCTCAACATCTTCCATGACTTGATTAAAAAGTACAAATGATAGTCGACATCCTTCAGCAACAAGCCCCCATTTCTTAAGCATCATGCCTGACCGAGTGAGTCTTCATCATTAGAAATCTAGATCACATTGCCGAGTACAGGTAAAACAGAGAACAGCTGACACAGAATATAACAACGGCCGAATCAACGTCGAGGATACTCGTTAGCAGTCGCCAGTCATCAAAGGAAACACAACCCTCTGGAGAACATTTGTTCTACTTTCAGATATGTATGGTTAGTGCTATGGATCAAATACTATATCTATGAAGAGAAGGCTTGTACTAATGCACACAAAAGACTAAGCCGTCTGTATGAAATGACCAGGCCTATACCGTTGTTTATGATGGATTCTGCCTACAAAGGATGAGATCTATGCACCCCCATAGCGATCCTCCTCGACCGACTTGCAGTTTGGAACTGTCAACAAATGCCAAAGCCCTCCCCAGTAAGTATATTGAGTTATGGCCCCATGGAAACTTATGTTTTTTTAAAACTGGTTGCTGAAACCCTGTCAATTCCCGCTGAGCCAAGGAATTTCCGTGGCTGAAATTTCAATTCAAGAAGGCAAGCTCTCGTCATCCGAACTTCCAATTTCTCTGTGTTTAGACCTCTCCAGGTCAGGTATTGGTATAGTGGACGGTAAGCGGAATGACCTTCCTGCACCCACCATCGTCTGATCATGCATCCTTCCAACATCCTTGCACAATACCGTCCACTATTCCAATACCTGTCCTGGTGGATACTTTGCTCATTTCCTGGCGATGAACTACTCATAGACTGAAGGAGGGCTGCGTTTCGTTGTGTCAGAGAAGCTGCAAATCTAGTCCGGAGGGGATATTGAGTTCCAACTTCGTGCTTTATAGGGGGAATGGTGACATGCTTCATTTCTGGCGAACTGCCCAACCTGAGGATCGTTTTGGGCTTTCTTATTGGGCCAACAAGGAGTAAAGCCCAAAACTAGGGAAGGCCCATCACATTTGGGCCTACACTCGGCCCATAACAGGGGTTGTGGTTTATTATTATTATTATTATTATTATTATTATTATTATTATACGTAAAAGAATGGGCCATTGCATATGCCAGAAATTAATTAGGGGGGTCGGGGGGAGGGGATCGAGACAAGGTTCCATGTTAACACGTGTAGATGTAGATGTCATATGTAGCTTGATTAAATCCCGGGTGAGTTGAATCTCGACGTATTCCCCGGATTCCCGGGACCCTTCCTTGTTCATCGCCATCCCAATTAAATGGTCCAATTAATATTATCGTTTTCAACAAAATCATGTTCTAAAGCGACGAGTTACCACCCGCCATGCTAAAGATAATTCAGAAATTAATGGGATGGGCGGGTGTGGATAGGATAAGATTTTCGGGCAAAGGAACGGTGGACAGACACCACAGTACCCTTCTTTAGGACAGTAGAAAAAAAAATTGTGGACCAAAAACATAGGCCAGCAATTGCCAAGCACATTATCACGTTAAGGTCACCACCACGCCTCCCCCCTCCACCATCTTTTGAGGAGACATTGCATGTTTCTTGCAATTACTTCGGCGGAGGGTTCACATCAATGTCTTATGCCCAATTCCCCCTCTCCTTCCTCCGTATTTCCAGATCTACTCCTCAATATATTAAAAAAAAAAAGAAAATGATGAACTGGGGTTTCAAACTGTTTTGACTTAGACCACTTCCAAACTACACGTTCTATCCTAACATGTGCGACTGTCCGCGGAATTTTTCACTTTCACCCCCCCCCCCCCCCATCCCAATCCTAATCATTAACATACTCCTGAATTTGTTATATAATGGTCTGGTCCAAAAAACAAATGTGTGACCGATACGTGAGACCCTTGTCCTCTATTCCAAGCTCGGAAAAGTTTTCGAGAAGATGGCCGTCCGTTTAGATCTACTTCCTGTCCTCCTACTCCTCGCCTCCGCAGCGTCGAATGTCTACTCCTGCCCGCCGTCCGACCGTGCCGCCCTCCTCTCCTTCAAGGCCGCCCTGCATGAGCCCTACTTGGGCATCTTCAACTCGTGGTCCGGATATGATTGCTGCCATAACTGGTACGGAGTTAGCTGTGACTCTGAGACTTACCGCGTCGCCGACATCAACCTAAGGGGGGAGTCCGAGGACCCGATTTTCGAGCGGTCCAAGCGCACAGGTTACATGACCGGTACGATCTCCCCGGCGATATGCTCCCTCGAGCGGCTCTCGAGTCTCACCATCGCGGATTGGAAGGGCATCACAGGGGAGATCCCGAGTTGCATCACGGCACTGCCTTTCCTGCGTATTCTCGACGTGATCGGCAACCGTCTCTCTGGTGAGATCCCCGCGAGCATCGGCAGATTGAGCAGGTTGACGGTGCTGAACGTTGCCGATAATTTGATCACGGGTGAAATCCCGCGGTCCTTGACCAACCTCTCCAGCTTGATGCACCTCGATTTGAGGAACAACCAGATCCGGGGACCGCTGCCTCGAGATTTCGGAAGGCTCAGGATGCTAAGCCGGGCCTTGCTCAGCAAGAACATGATCTCGGGGACGATCCCGGAGTCGATGACGACGATATACCGGTTGGCTGACATCGACCTGTCATTAAACTCAATCTCCGGTCAGATCCCCGCGTCTCTGGGGAGAATGCCCGTGCTCTCGACTCTGAATCTCGATTCCAACAAGCTGTGGGGCAGCATCCCGGCCACCTTGATCAACTCCGCTGTGAGCAACCTGAACCTGAGCAAAAACTGGTTCGACGGCCCTATCCCCGACGTCTTCGGGCAGAGATCCTACTTCACGGTACTCGACCTATCGCACAACAACCTAAGGGGCCCAATCCCAAAGACAATAGCCGGGGCAGCATTCATTGGCCACCTCGACCTGAGCCACAACCATCTCTGCGGCCAGATACCGGCTGGGCCTCCGTTCGATCACCTCGAGGCGTCTTCCTTCGCCTATAACGATTGCCTTTGTGGTAGACCACTGAAAGCATGCTGAAACGTTTTGAAGTTATTACCGCGCGTGGTTTGCAAAAAATGTAACGGGATTTGTAATATCGCTTTCTGATTTTCGTGCGCATACGAGGTTACGTTAATTTCCATGCATGTACGATAGAAAAACAAAATGAAAGCTTCTTAGGGAGCTAATCATTTGTATTGACTACCCCCCGGTCCTCCTAATGATAAGACAGGAGATATCATTTTTATGTGAGCTCGGCCACACAGGGAAAGAGAAAGAGAGAGGTCCGTGACATTGGGGATAGGACCAAAGCTATGTCGGTAAATGAATGAAATAAAAATAAAACACATGGAGAGGGGGGGAAAACGACGTGAATGCCAGATGGTTAAGGCACGTGAAGTGTTTTTTTGTTCTACGTAAGATCATGCATTTATGAAATGACCCCATGTATGCCGAGCCTGTTCCAGAAAGAAAGTTACACCCACTCACCATTTCCATGATAAATGGCGATAAGTTTACGTGTCCCAGTGCCTACCCATTTTCGTATAATACCATAGTACCACACCTCAATGATAGGTGGTGTGGGGCACCACGCTCAATAACTCGGAGGAGGAACCAAGCCAAGTCGGGCCTTAAGGCCCATCGTATTTGGGCTTGGGTAAATGGGTTACACGGTCCGTCTTAGCTTTTTAGAAATATGAAGATTTATTATATATATAATTTTCTGTAAATAAAATTAACATAAAATCGACTTCACGAGTTATAAATAAATCATCAGTTCTGCAAATTGAGTCAAACTAAGAGTCAAATTTTCCCATTTCCGTCAAAATTTTGCCGAAGCAATACAAAGGGGATCAGAGGGGAAGAGTTAATCACATCATATGATTAAACTCCCTCCCTTGATCAACACAACCCTCTTCCCCTACCACTAAGGAGAGAGTTGTCATGAGATTACACTAATTTCCGTTAATAAAAAAAGAAGAAGTTAAATTTCGATTTTTTTTAGAAGAAAATGTAACAATAAAACTGCCCTCCTCCCTCATGGACCAGTCAGTCAGTCAGTCAGTCAGTCATTCCACATGGTGAAGACCCCAGTATTCGAACCTTGGACCGACTCCCCGGACCACGTCCCGTACCCGCCAGCCGTCGGCATGTCATAGTCCACCTTAACCATTGCTAGGTCGGAGGATCCTCCCACCCCGTTCCCTCCCCCTGCGGAACCCCCCGCCCCGATCCCCAAGTACCCTCCTCCTCCTCCTCCTCCTCCACCACCCCCGCTATAGCTCCCTGTAGAGCTCCCGTTGTGGTCCCCAAACGATGGGGACGTGGATATGAGCCCGTGAAGCAGCCCTGGGTTGCCCTGGATGTAACTGTTGTAGTAGCTAGGGTATGTTGGCGAAGACGCCGACTGATGGAGCTGGAGCTGCGTCTGGATGTAGTTGTGGTAAGACGCGTCGTGTTGCTGCACGTAGTGGCCGCCCCGATGTCGTGGTTCTGTAGAGTGAGGAGCGGCTCGTGGGACTCAAATGATGGCTGGATAAATGGGTAGGGCTGCAGCTGCAACCTGCTCGAGCCCGATCCCGAGCTTGAACCGTACTGGAACGACGAGGTCAGGGCGAAAACCTCCTCGCGCTTCCTCGACGAATCTAGGGCCTGAGCCTCCTTGAGACGCTTTGCAGCTCCCCCGCCGATTGGTAGAGTGTTGCTCTCGAGGATTGCCTTCACGTCATACCGATTCATGTCAAAGTTCGTGACGGC
This sequence comes from Melastoma candidum, assembly GCA_023653495.1. NCBI lineage: Eukaryota > Viridiplantae > Streptophyta > Magnoliopsida > Myrtales > Melastomataceae > Melastoma > Melastoma candidum. Next base: position 18,924,331 of record CM042882.1, read on the forward strand.
ATTCAGTCCGCGGAACTTTATGGCAGCGATGTCGTAGGCCTCGGCCGCCTCCTCCTCCGTGCCTAAAAAACAAGCCAGTTAGAACGCGTCCCACGCGAACGCAACGAAGGGGTCCGAGGATGTAATGAATGCATGGCTTTCTAACGGGGGAGCTTTAAATTATAATAGTCATAAAAGGATGCATGCATGGAATGTTCTGAGAAAGTGAGTTAGGAAGGATTGGATCATATTTATATATAAAAAATATAATATATATAAGATAAGGCTTCGTTGTCATAGTAAATGGGAAGAGATCAGACAGAAAGTTCCACATCCAAAGAGTTATTATCTTATCGATTACAACTTTTATTGTTTTGTATGTCAGGTCTGAAATCTGAAACACCCAAACTGTCATTATATATGAAAAATATTTTAATTTTAAGAAGAATAAAAGTTTGGACAGTATAAATAAATAAAAAAAGAAGTTAATAGAAATCATTGGGACTCACTGAAAGTTCCCAAATAAAGGTCTTTATTTCCAGCAACCCTGCCAATCCTTGCTTGCCAACGTCCATGCTGGTGATGCCTGATCATTCCATTCCATACACATCCATTATCAAATTTCAATTAAGACAATAAATTCAAGCATGTTAATCTTGATTAGGGATTGGTTGAGGGTGTTCAATGAACCCAACCTGGTAACACCGCGGTACATTGAAGCGCCTCTTGAGAAGCCACTGCTCTTCCTGAGGAGTATGAACGAGAAAGAACCATTCAATTAGTAACTTTCCCTATTCACTACTTAATGTAAAAGTAGAGTTGGTGGGTTCTTGCAATTTCCATACCTCCTGATAGATGCCACAAATTCTTGCTTGGTCATGTGCTTCATCTCCTCCAGTTCCTTCTCATAGTTGCTGATCTAAAAACGATCAAATATTTAGTGGGTGAAGTTGATTTCCAAATTCAAGAGATGAAGGTGAGATAAGGTGATCTGGGGAAATTACTGGGAAATTGGTGGTGGTAGATGTTCCCCAGTACTTGAGGGCAGCAAGATCATAAGCCCTAGCCGCTTTCTCTTCTTTGTCATATCCACCTGCCATCCCCAATTGATAAACCCAATATCATAACTACAATCCCCTTGAAAAATTCTTTCTATAATTTTAAACAAAAAAAAAAGAAGTTTCCAAAAGAGAAGAAAAGACACTCACCCAAGTAGACTGGAAGTGTGGTTGCACAATGGCCAACAGGGAGGAAGAAAACAAGGAGTTATTGTTAGTAACTCCCAAAAGGAACAACAGTTCGCGAATTAATATTCCACGAAATAGATGATATCAAAGGGTGGTGGGAGCAAATGTTCATCGTACCTTGCCTGCCTTTCCTAGACTGACCTTCCCTCCTACAACTATTGTCCCAAAGATGTGCTTCATATCTTCCCGTCCACCTATGCCTAAACAATCATCACAATACACGAAATCAATGGTTTTGTGTTACCCAGCCAACATTCATTGCGCATTTCAAATTCAAATGAATATATAATAATAATAATACCTAGTGACACCCCGATATATGGATGTCCTTTGACCGAACGTGTCTAGGGTCCTCCTCGGTGTTGCCTCGACGATGCTGCTGTTACTATTATCCCCGCTGTTCTCACACACTCCTCCGGCTGCCGATGATGACCCCTTCCCGCTGCTACCCATCGACAGCGTCAGGGATTGCAAGTTGGTTACGTTTTCTGGGAGTTCCGGGTTGCTCGGCGTAGCCACCACAGTGCCATGAACCATGGCTGAAGCAGAAAGGGGAACCAGGCTGTAGCTAGGGAACAGGTAGTCCGACGTGTCGCCGGCGTTGTGGCCATGAGCCTGGTGGATTTGGCTTAACGCAGCGAGATCCGATTGGTTCCCTGACTTGTTGCTTACCCCGAGGAAGTCAGCAACCTTCGGCACCTCCCCACCTCCCGGAGTATTAATCATGTTCCACTCTGAGGGAACAAAAACCCATGATCAAAATATTAGTAAGAAAATTTCCCGACGAACCATATCGAAACGAGCACTGATGGTAGGAGAGGACATACCTTGGTTTTGAAAAGGGTTTTCCAGGGTTTCATTGACAAGGCCGAGCGAGAAGTGGTGAGATTGGGGCGTGTGGATGTTTGGCTGTAAGGAGGAATGAGATGGGGAGAGTGGGAAAGACAGCCAGTTGTTTGAATTCATGGAGCCCTCCCCCTTTGAAAGAAACCTCCCAAGGAATAAGATGACGACGACGAAGACGAGCTCTCTCCCTCCTGCACAAGAAACAATCACCATGGGTTTTTAGCTTTTGATTACAAACAAACAAACAAAAAAAACAAATGATCTTACAAGGAGTGAGTGCGTGCGTGTGTGTCTAACCTTGCTAGGGTTTGGTTTCTTAAGAGGAAATGAAGTTGGCAGACAATGGAAAAATGGGGTGGAGTGGTGGGAGTAGGAGAAAACCTAGACGATGAAGGAGGAGAAGAGATATGATGTGTGGTAAGATAGAAAGTGGAGGGGGTGGTAAGAAATAGAAAGGATGTATTTCAAGGGTTCGGGGAATTAATAAATTATAAATAAGTTCACCCACCCCCCCCACCATACGTGTCCAAAAATAAAACATTTTTTTTAATAGTCACATGTTCTGTGTGTACGTGTGTTTAAGAAAGACCTCACCATCGCCCTTAATTGCGAATTCCGTCTCTTCAAATCTCGAAAGTTACTTGTGAATTACTTAATCTTTTGAATGATGGTGAAGTCTCACATTCATATTCATTTTCTTTTTTGAACGATGGCTAAGACATGTTGGACACTTCCAAAATTTAAGATGAACATGGTCGTGTAATAATTACGGATCCCATACACGCACCCAATACCAACCACGAAGAAAACAAAATACAATCTTTCCACAAATTCCACGTACACACACAAACACCTCTTCAAAATAAAAGAAAAGAAAAAAAATCCCCACCAACACGACTATAGCGAGAGATGGTCTGGGGAATCGCGTCCTTTCCTCGTTCCTTGTAGTAAATGACTCCACAAAGGCCAGCAGCATTCCCCCATTGAAATCAAATCTCTACTCACTCCCCCAATCCCTTCCCACTTCTTCATAAATCCAATTCGGACCAAACAACAAAAGGTACGACCTTCCCATAACAACCCTATTTCCTCTCCTATTCAATGAAATGTTGTCCTCGGTTAAGACCTCTCACGTTCATTTCATCTTAACCTTCTCTTACTCGCGATGCCATACACCCCCCTTAGTCGTATAAAGCTATTTTAAAGAGTTAATAACCAACCATCTCTGTATATTCTCCAACATACGCCTCTTTTCAAGTAGCTTCGTTTCATAACCTAGCTTATGTTTTTGCCTTTTTTCTTTATCATGTTATCATTATTTACCATGTAACATAATTCTATTTTAAGTGTTAGTTAAAGTAAAAGTTTGATTGGGTAGAGTAGGGGGGAGATTTTTCCTTTTTTTTTCGTTTTTTTTTCTCCTTCGGTTGGGAGTGTGTTTTGGTTCCCAAGTAGAAATCTGTTGACCACTGAATCGATAATCGCACCCGGTCAAAATTAGTAATAGCCAAACAAAATTTTTCAAAAAATAATAATAATAATTAAAGAGAACACCCAATTAAATAAAAACCATCGCCATGTTCCACTGCATGTCCTTTTTTTCTTTTAATTTTTTTGTTTGGTCCAACCTAAAAGGAAAAAGACTCTGAAGCAATGCTTATCTCCTCCTCTTACTCCTCACCACAACTACCCCAGTTTGGTGTCATCCAGTTAAGCAAGATCTGTACTTCCATTGTCCCCCCCTCCCAAATTAGATCATGTTACATAAATATATACATACTCAGTTGAAAAGGGTGTGATTTTATTCGAACCCCCTATACACACGTGTATTTAAAGAAGAAACAGGAGGAGGAAGCCTTTGGAAAACATGGGAGAGTGCAAGTCATGCAAGAAAAACCAAAAGGGAAAAGATAGAAGAATTTAAGGGTTCTCTTGTGTGTTGTCAGAGTATTGGTGTAGGAAGGGGGGGGGGAGGGAGACGAATCTGTGTTCGTTCCCAGTCCGGAAAAAAAACACACTTGACTACATATCTGACTAAGAAATCATAAATAAATCCCAGAGAATCTCTCAATCCAAAAACAAAAAGGAAAAAAAAGAGAGAGACAGAGATAGAAAGGGAGGGTTTTAGAAATGAGGGAGTCGGCCGATTGCTGCTCCATGCCAAATTCTTGTACAATTGAATAATGATAATAGTTTAGGGGAGAGGGGGAGGATTCATTAAATGGGGAATATAGTAATGAGATGTTTGACTGAAAGGCACCAAAAAGGGGAGGCAAGACCCCCACGTCTTTCGCTTCACACCCCCCTCCTCTTCTTTTCTTTTAATCACTTTACCTTTTTACATCCCCACACCACGATTAATTTAATCACACAGTGGGTTAAAGTACTCCTCCCTCCCACCCCTCTTCACTCTCCTCGTTCATTAAAATATTGGAACAAAAAATGGGATTTCCGGATGCTTCGTCCTATATATATTGACGGGTATTCCAAGTTAGAGTTCACATTTAAGAGCCCCCATTGTTTAGTTCTTTATTACACAGCGGACAAAAGGAGGATGAACTAAGGTCGGTCATGAAATGAATGTTAAAAGGGAGAAATTTCTTGTGTGGTAAGAATGAAAATATGGACGAGAGAATCCCGTGGAAAATTCGTCTTCGAGAGTTGATATTTTTATATATATATTAAAAGAAGGGAAAGGAAGAAAGAAAGGGAAAGCTCTAATCCCACGCCTCTAAAACGCCGTTTCAGGATTTGCGGCCATGTTCACCGGCATGCGACCGACCCGTGCCGGTCGACCTACTGCTGAACTTTGACCGAATGATGAACAAGGGGAGCCCCCCCCCCCAAAAAAAAAAAACTATTTATTGTTTTTCGTTTTATCGCCATCATGACTTGTGACGAAGATAAACATGCTGATTGAATGGATGGGCGTAGTATGTGCTCGCTTCGAGTGTACGTTGATTAAGTAATTTAACCACGGTGCCAAAGTTATCGAATAGATTCATAATATGGACATTGTTTTATGAGGCACACCAGCCAGATTACATTATTTAACAGCGTCGGTGTAACACTGCACCACGACGTGATCATACCCTGTCCCGGACACAAGTGGCCGTTAGGGAACTGGGACAACGATCTCTCGATATCGATATCGATATCGCTCCGCCCCACCCCCACCCCCACCCCGAGCCATTTCTCAAGACGTTACCACTCCCATAGCTGACGATCCAAGGCATGTATGAGGACCCTATCGTGCTAAACGAAGGCATCATTTTCCGCATCCGGTATCCAAATTTGGCATTCCGGGACATCTTTGGAATTTCAACAAAGCCTTCCATAACCCCGAAACATTTAAAAAAAACTCCAATATCCAATTTGTGGGATCGCCAAATTTTGTAAAACACATAGATGCAAAATCGCATGTGGACGAATGGATCGATGATCAGTATTGGGGGGGGGGGGGGGGTGTGACCGATTTCTGGGAAGAAGGGAGGGAACACACGCGAGAATCAAGAAAAGGGTTAGACAAAAGAAAAATATATTGAAAATTTGCTGTTTGGTATACGTTCCCAAGAAAATCAAAGAGGAGTGATTATTTTTTATATTTAATTTTCTTTTGGTGTAAGAGAGTTGTGTGTGTATGTGGTTTGTGGGAGAAAACGACGGGAAAGTGCTCGTGTCGCCTCGGAAGGATTTACAAATGGTGGGGTGGGGTGGGGGTTCTCGGTTTTGGGAGGAAGCCCTTGTTTTCTTGCACATTAACCACGACGACTTACGTTATTCCCTTAGGGTTTGTTTTCCTTCCTTCCTTCCTTTCTTTTTTTACCATGTTGGAGTAGGCGTGTCCGCTAGGGTTTGTTCTGGTTGTCCCAAATATTTTATTAACAAATTGTCAAAAATGACAACCACGATGATGATAAATAAATGATGATCAAAGTATGAAGCGTTATTTCATGTCCTAGTGCATGTCTAAGAGGAGGATGAACATGAAACGTTATGAGAGTAGTCAAATGCTAGTTCATGCTGCCGGCTCCCTGTGTTTCTTGACATTCTGGATTAGCAACGGCTTCTATACTTTTTTTGGACTGCCAGAGTTTAAATGTTAGGCTCATCACAGAGAGGGTTTTTCTTTTGTCTCGGGATCCATATTTCATATCCTCCCGCTGAATCCTCGGAATTGGGGTTTTCTTCCCCCCACCCCCCTTCTCCCTCGTAGATATTTAGAGGACATTAGTTATGATATTTTGGGATGGTCTACACCTTGGGTGTATTGTAAGCCTTGTAGTTATATATTGTGATCTGAATGAATGATCCACGTATGTCCTGCAAATTGAAGGATGAAAACGTGTTCTTCCGATGAGGGGGAGCTGAACTGGGGTAAGAATGTCCAAAAGTAATGCACAAACTATAGTTTTTGTTTCTACACATCCTGTAAAATTCCTCGATCTCGATGATGGGTGTGTGTTTTGAGGGAGTTGGGGGGAGGGATCATGTGGCTTGTCGGCATCTCGCTCGAGGATCCACGTCCCTCCACACTCCATCAGCTTGTCTAGAGAGTATTGTATTATTGTTTTAGCTATGCTTTGTTTGTCTTGGATTTGAAGGACTTGTCCCAGGACAGAGCCTCATTTCTTTTTTCCCAAGAAGAAGAAGACATGGAAGTCAATATTCCAAGGGACTGCGACTGGGGAGCCATCCAACCAAACCAACCCATCTACTGGCCCAATTAAAATGGGCCTTAGCCCTTTTTTTATTGGGCCATACCAGTTAGGCTACGGACCGTTAATTAATTCCTTTGTGTAGTTTTATCAAACCAAAAAGATTTTCAAACATGAAATTGATTAAATTATTGATTTTTTTTATTGCATAACGAGACTAATTGAAGTAGTTGTAATTTGAGGTAGTCTAGAAATAAATTTTAGAGAAGGTGGAAATTTTATAGAAAAAGAGGGCATCCCAAACTGTAGGCCACCCCTTGTTTTTTGTAACTTGCTGTTCTTGTTTTTGACCTGCTTTTCGATTGTTCTCTTGGGTAAGTCTATTTGCGATTTGGGTTTGTGCCTCAAGCTCTGCCCATCAATCCATCGTTTCTGAAAGGTGCGGACTTCCTCACGAGATTTTGACTTTGGTCCTTTTCTGATCTATTTTGGGTCGGTGATGGGTTTCTGCCCCATCCTTCTTTCGAGATGGGTATTGGGTGAAAAATCTTGTCCTTTTCTTTTCTTCTGGGGGGGTTAGGAGATCAGGGGTTCGATATCTCTCTTGTTGATTATTCTTTTCTGGGTGTTTTAGGACCTGATTTGGGTTGTTAATATTGGGATTTTTTCGTTCATCTGTTTCCTGTTGCCTTTGACGGCGGCGAGGGTTAGGTTTAGGTGTCGTTTGTGTGTTTTTTTGGTTCTGTGATCTTTGAATTGTTTTCTGTGGGTGATTTCTGTTGATTATTGTGCTCAACCGCTTGTGGAGATTGCTTCTTTATCCCCCCTAGATTTTCTGTTAGTTTGATTGTTGTATTAGTATGATGTCAGAATGGAAGCGAGAATTAGTCGAAAACCAAGAGGTTGTCGTGATGCCCGTGGGGCAGTGCCCGAGGCCGATGCTTATCTTCTTTTCAGGCTTGTAGAGGTTATTTAGTCATTCCATGATAAGCTAAGTTTCGTGTTTGTGTTTGCTTTTGCGGTTAGGTCGTGCGCATCCTGTTTTTGTTATGCTTTGTATCGAGTTTTCAGTAAGTTTGTTTGCTAATTGTATTGCCCCAAGTAGGTGGTTGAGATTGCAAAGTTGCTGGAAGATTGAAATGGTGAAAGCATACTCTCAAGAGCATGTTTACCGACACCCCTGGGAAATCGTGACATCTGCATCGTGGCGCAAGTTTTCTGATGCCGAGAACAAGCGCATCCTCTCCCACATTCTCGAAGTTGACACCTTGAACCAAAAGCTCGATACCAAATGCGGGAAGCTCTACACCACCCGGGCCATTACAATCCATGCTCCGGGACCATGGTTCGTACGCAAAATTGTGGGTCAAGACATCTGCCACTGCGTGGAGTCGACCATCGTCGACGCCCAATCCAAATCAATGCAGCTAACTACACGTAACATCAGTCTACAGAAGTTTATTGAAGTGGAAGAGAAAATAAGGTATGATCCCCATCCAGACAACCCGAGTGAGTGGACGGTGTGCCGCCAGGAAACCAGCATTCACATCAAGCCGCTGTCAGCTTTGGCTTCTATGGCTGAGAAGGTCGAACAGAAGTGCGCGGAGAAGTTTTTGCAGAACAGCGCAAAGGGTAGGGAAGTCATGGAGAGGATGTGCAAGTACCTCGAAGCTGAAGCCAGGGGAATCCCCTTCTGAACTGATATGTCTAAGTTTTGACTACTTATCTTGCAGGTTTAAGAGCTCTTTACCCTATATAATAATTAGATTAGATAGTCTTGTTTAGTTTGTTCATTTGCTGAGCTCCAAATCTGTCGAAAATGCAGAAGTGAGGATGTTTCAGATGACCATATCATCTGGCATTTGCTTCAGTTAAGACAGTTTTTGTTTCACCTCTCTGCATAAGACAATTTTCGGCCATCATGTTTATTGCCATCTATGAATTACCAGCTATCAATTACATGCGTTTCTTTCATGGATGAACAACACCCATCCTTTTATGGGGTGAAGCATATCCGTAGTCAGTGAACCAATTGAAACGATTCTTCTGGGATTGGTGATCGGAGAAGAACGAGAATGGAAGAAGGGCTGATCGGAAGGAAGTCAGCCGGATCTTTTCATTCAGTTAAAGCTCGAAGAGCCCAAGCGGTAACAAACAGAGAAGGAAGGAGACGGTTTAACAGAGTTCAACAACCTTCTCTTAGTCTACCTAACTTCCTTTTTATAGCTACACTGGGTAACCAATTGTAACTAGCGTTCAATGAAACTCTACATTACATCTTCACTTGCACGCTCAACGCCGCTTCTCTGCCTCCAGCCACAGTCCTCCCTCTGTAGCACTGCGTAACGGTTTCTCCCTATTTCTTCGCATATCAATCCTTCCCCCTTAAAACAAGCTTGTCCCCAAGCTTCTAAACATCTCCTCCATTCCTTCCCCACAGTTCCTGCAACCTTTCTCCTCTCAAGCATACCTCCCTCTCATAACACTCTGCTCCGTGTAATCCGTTCCACCCCCCTTCAAAAAACAACTTGTCCTCAAGTTGAACTGAAATCAAACGTGGGATATTTTTTTTCCAAATCAGAGAATAGCTCCCAAGTAGCATCCTGGGGTTCCCCATTTGTCCACTGTATTAACAGATAAACCACCCCAACGTTGCCTTCCCGAACCAATTTCCTGTCAAGCACTTTAGCTGGTTCAGCTGTTAAAAGTTGCCGACCATCGACCTCTGGAACAGAACACGCAATAGGAGGCGGCCCTTCATGTTTTCGGAGCAAAGAGACATGAAACACAGGATGAACTTTGACATCAGGAGGCAATTGCAGCCGATACGCAACAGGTCCAATTCGTGTAGCCACTGGAAAGGGACCAAAATAGCGAGGAGCTAGCTTGGCAGAGGATCTATAAGCCATTGTTTTCTGCCGATATGGCTGTAGCTTAACATACACGAGATCACCCACAGCAAAAATCTTATCTGACCGGTGTTTATCTGCTTGAATCTTCATACGATCTTGTGCGCGTAATAGATGAAAACGTAGCATCTGCAAACAATCCTCCCGTGCCTTCAATGTGCGATCTACTGTCTCAACCTGGCAATCTCCCAGAACATACGGTAAGTGCACAGATGGAGGTTGACCATATACAACCTCATAGGGAGTTTTCTGGATTGCGGAATGAAATGTGGTGTTGTACCACCATTCAGCCAAAAGAATCCAATGCGCCCATTCCTTTGGTTTCTCCCCTGTCATGCATCGTAAGTACGTCTCCAAACATTTATTAACTATTTCGGATTGACCATCCGTCTGGGGATGATAACTGGAAGACATCAAAAGATCCACCTGTTGCAACCGGAACAATTCTCTCCAGAAAGTACTCACGAAAATGCGGTCTCTGTCCGAAACAATAGTTCTTGGCATCCCATGGAGTCTGAATATCTGATCCAAGAACAACTGAGCAACAGTGACAGCCGTGAAAGGGTGACTAAGTAATAGAAAGTGAGCGTATTTACTTAGTCTATCGACAATAACCAAAATAGTGTCCTTCCCTTTCGATTTCAGTAAACTTCGATGAAATCCATCGATATATCTGTCCACACGCTATCGGGTATCGGCAAGGGTTGAAGAAGGCCAGATTTCTTTTGCAACACCGGCTTACATTGCTGGCAAACTGAACAATTCCTAACATAATTGCGAATGTCTCGTTTTAACTTCTTCCAATAAAACAGAGCAGAGATTCGCTTAGCCGTAGCCTGCATACCCGAATGTCCCCCGGTAGGTGAATCATGTAAGAGGGAAATGATCTTCTGTCGCAACCCTTCATCACAACCAACTACAAGCTTCCCTTTGCGACGCAATTCACCCTGATGCCAAGTATAGTGAGGGCGAGCAAGACCACTCTGCAATTGCTGAATCAAAAATTGCAGCTGCGCATCCTGCTGCCAACTAGCTGCAATCTGCAATTGTAAGTCCGTATTCAACTGTGACAATACTAAAGACATAAACTCAGCGCTTTGGACCCGAGATAAAGCGTCCGCAGCTGCATTTTCTTTCCCTCGCTTATAGACTACTTCATAATCCAATCCAAGCAACTTAGGTAAGCATTTACTTTGGAAAGCAGTGGTAATCTTCTGTTCCAACAGATATTTCAGACTGAAATGATCAGTCTTGATCACAAAATGTCTTCCCGTAAGGTATGGCTTCCACTTTTCCACAGCGAAGATTACGGCCATCAACTCTTTCTCATAAGTAGAGCTCCCTTGCATCTTAGCTGAAAATTCTTTGCTAATATAAGCAATCGGGTGACCTTTCTGTGTCAAGACAGCCCCCATACCTGTCCCCGAAGCGTCCGTTTCAATGACAAACTCTTCAGCAAAGTTAGGAAGAGCAAGGACCGGAGCTGTGCTCATAGCAAGTTTTAATTGAGCAAAAGCCGCGGTAGCAGCAGCATCCCAACGAAACGCGTTCTTTTTCAATAAATTGGTTAGTGGCTTACTAATAAGACCATAACCTCGGATAAACTTCCGATAGTAGCCTGTCAAACCCAAGAATCCCCGGAGCTCTTTCACCGTCTTCGGCTCGGGCCAGTCAGCCATTGCTTGGATCTTATGTGGATCTGTCTGTACACCTATCGCAGAAATTACATGCCCCAAATATTCTACCTCCGATGCGCCAAAAACACACTTGGACATCTTCGCATACAAAGTGTGCTGCCGCAAAACAGTCAAGACAGTCCCAACATGACCAACATGCTCCTGTAATGACTTGCTATAGATCAGAATGTCATCGAAGAACACTAAAACAAACCTTCGAAGGTACGGTCGGAAAATAGAGTTCATGAGATGTTGAAACGTTGAAGGCGCATTGGTCAAGCCAAACGGCATCACTAGAAATTCATAGTGGCCCTCATGAGTGCGAAACGCAGTTTTCGGAATGTCATCCGGAGCCATTCTGATTTGCCAGTAGCCGGACCGTAAATCAATCTTGGAAAAGAGAACAGCCCCATGAAGTTCATCTAACAATTCCTCTATAATTGGCATTGGAAATTTATCTTTTACCGTAGCTTTGTTCAGCTCTCTATAATCGATGCACAATCGCCAAGAACCATCTTTTTTCTTCACCATCACAATAGGAGAAGAAAACGCACTCTGACTTGGTCGAATTACCCCTGCCGCTAACATCTCTTTCACCATTGCTTCAATAGCATCCTTCTGTACCACCGGATATCTATAAGGAAGTTAGGTAGACTAAGAGAAGGTTGTTGAACTCTGTTAAACCGTCTCCTTCCTTCGGAGAGTATGGTGTTTGAGGATATCATCAACGATTTACGTTGGAGAGATTGCATACGACATTCCAAGGAAGCAAATTCAACATGAAAAGCCAGGCACACTACAGGGCTAAACCATGGTGATGTCCATGAAACCAGCACATAAATGACTTGAAAAGAAAAGACACGGCGTGGAGAATCGCAGAGCGTGTTCTTCATAGTGCAACCAGACGGTAGGCTAGTCCCAACATCACGGGCCTCCCTACCCCCTTCAAACACAACAAACAGATGGGACACCTTGAGATATATCGCATTCCACATCCACCCGCTCACTTTGCTGATTGGAGATGAGCACCTTACAGGTTGATATTTTTATATTTTGTCCAGCTTCTCAGCCTTGATGACCGGATTCGCCTTGGCGATAGCATCACGGGCAGCCGTACAGTAGTCGAATGGGCAGTTGTGTTTGTCAGAATATCGATGCATCCCACAGTAGAGGTTCCCGCATCGGCAATTGAAACCCGTTAAACCGACCCGTTTCTTGCAAGTGGTGCAACGGTTAGGACCCTCTTTGGGCTTACTCTCGAGAACTTCCCCTGCTTCTGTGGCACCAGATGACAGCTGTCCGGATAAGATCTTGGCCTCTACCGCCATATTGAGCGAAATGTCCACAGAGGCAACAGCAGTGTGTTCATTCGTCTTGCTAGATGACCCGCTCTCGATGTTCCCTATAGAAGCAGCTGCAAGCTTCACTTGCTCCTGCTTCATCAACATGTCCTTGTGACACTTGGAACACATGTTCATGGTAGCTGCACTTCCGAAGAAGCCACAGTTGTTGATGCACAAGATAGGGCCCTCTGGGGGAGCCTGGCATCCTGTCTCATCGTGTTCCATTTTCTCAACCCTCCTGCAATGCAAAACGAAGGCAGAAATATGAAAATGCACAGCCAAGAAGATTCCTCTGCTCGAGGGACAGCCGAAAAAATCGCCAACATAATAACATTCCAAGAGATTCCATAAGGGAAGTCTTAATACAAGCACAGAAAACTGTTACCAGAGCAAAATTAAAATCCGAGGACCGTAATATTGAGAAAAAAAGAGATCCGCCACAAGCAGCTTGAATAAGATTGTGAAATCCAAGACTAAGGAAAAATACTATCCCAGCTGGAGAAAGCCTCTACCGTTCCAGGATCAACAACTACTCTACAAAGATTACTACATGATGCATTACCCGTCAGTTCTGTGCAACAGTTGCTTCTCATGCTAACAGAAAAGCAAAGAGAAATCTCTCGGGCACAAGGTTCAGACTACCTACTCAAGATACGATCACAAACCCAAACTGCATTAAAGTAACAGAGATGCCGAAATTAGTGCCTAGATCGACACTGATCTGATTGCTATATTATCCTACTTCAGCTAGGTACAGAATCCCCAGTCCTCCCTCAGCAACAGAAAAGGCATCTTTAGAGACAGCTGTGCATTCCAACCATGGAAAGCAGACAACACAAACAGACTAAACCACCCAATGAAAATGGAAATGAAAGATCGGATCATCCGGGTCATATAGAAGAATTATCATCCTTCCCTTCATGAAACTCTGATGACAAGTCAAAAAACTAACCCATCGGACAAGCATCAGAAAACAAAAATTCCCAGCATTAACCCCCTCGGACAGGTTAATAATCCTTTCCTTCATTAAACTCCAATGACAATATTAAAGACTTCTCCCAGTAGATCAACGAGTTAAAAAACCAACCCATCGGAAAAGCATCAGAAAACAGCCCCTACCAGCATCAACACCCTCGGACAGGTTCATCATCTCTCCAATCATCCAAACATCCTCAGAAACGATCCACCCCATTCGACCACCGAGGAAAAGATCGCATAAAAAACTATAACCAATCCAACATCCGCAGACGCGAAATCACCCATCACAACACCAATTCAACACAAACAGGCGCAAATCAGACCCAAACCAGGAAAATCAAAAACATAAAAAGGAGGAAGAATCCCAACCTGTTCGCCAGGATATTGACAGGAACCAGGTAAGGCGAAACGGTAGTTCTATCACAAATTTCAATTCCCCGATCTCAAGAGCCCCAACTAACGCGCACCAACCGGACAAGAAGGCCCTCTGCCCACCCCATCACCATCACCAACAACAACAACGAAAACACCAAAATAAGGATCAAAATCGAAAATCAACCAAGACCCAGAAAACAAAATCCAAACCTTGGCACGGAAACACCGATAGCAAACCAAAAGAGAAAAAAAAAGGGCGAGGAATGCAAAGGGGGTGAGGGGTTCGAACCCTAACCCCGTGTTGACAATCTTCGAGCCCACCGAGGAGAAAACTTAGAGAGAGATGGAGAGAGGGGAAAAGGCCGAGAGAATAAACAAAACGAGAGGAACCGGGTGGAATTTCCGATTTCTTCTTCCCCCCTCTCTCTCTCTTTCGCTGCCCTTTCTTTCTTGTTGGTTGGGGGATGATAGAAGAAACGACACTCTTCTTTTATATTCAGTGAAGGTTAAGACATTTCCGATCATGACAGCACGACACGGTTAAGGTAAATGTAAGAATTCGGTCAAGGGAAAGTATACGTGTAGGAGTTTAATGCGCGGTTTGATATCACGGCGATTTTGGGAAGAATTATACATATCTTTTCTTGAAAGGCATCATAATATTACAAAAGATTCCGCCCGTATTTTCTTAAGTCTTTTAACATTTCATGTATATCCCATGCACCTTGCGAACGAGCGAGGCATTAAAACGTGTGTAACTTGAGGTGCCTTACTAGTCGGAGTAAAACTCCTAATACTGTACGGACAACGGAGAATAACGTGTATAACTCGGAATGGGACATGGCAAAATGGAAAAAGGTTAGAAGGATTGGAGATTGACGTGGATTGTTGGCATTGGATGGGTTTGTCCCCCATGAATGCTAGTACCCTTTGCGTTGTGTGCGTGTTTTCGTTGATTTACGTGTCACGGCCGACTTGTTCAATTCAACAGGGGAAGGAGGGGAAAAGTATCCAAATTTGATCATGACTCTGTCCGCATCGTCAAAAATCCATGCCAATCATTTGTCAAAGCCGGCGTGACATTCCCTTCTGCTGTCCAAACCCCATCAGACGGACAGGCTCTAATCGATTAAACAGTTTCCTGAGTCTGCAGCCATTCCCTGGAAGCATATAGCCCAAGAAAAGCTCGATCCATGACAACCCAAGAAGAGAAGATTGAATCTTTTTGTGGATAAGGGAAGAACTTTGATGAATTCTCAAGTATTGGTTGTGTTTCGAAGTTTGGCTAGACATAGGTACACGAAGAACCTAGGTAGACGACGAAGGTTTGCTTTGGGGATTTGGCGATTCTCTGGCGATGGAGACGATGACTGTGTGGGCGGTTCTTGTGGGTGTTGGATCCTGTCTGGTGTGTTTCTGGGCGATTCGTTGAAGAAGGAAATCGGTGGAAAAGAATTGATCTTTTTTGTGTTTCTGGTGCCGTTTGGCAGTGTGGTGGTCCAGAGTGTAGCTGGTTTCTTTTGGGGGTCCTGTTGGTTGATGTGCCGTTAATTGCATGAGTAGAGATGCCCTGAATGTTAGGATTCTGATGGGTTCCCCTGAAATACAATTTGATCAAAACCGGGCCAATGTAATATTTCTAGGTTCAAATTCATTCCAGTGATTTGATACCCGTAGCTACTTATTTTTAAGCTAATCTTGTCCATGACCTTATAATCCTGTTCCAAGCAATGTATTGCACTGATTGCTTGGATCCCTGTGGCATTTCGATCCCATAGTGGACTTACTTTGTTAGACTTGTCCTGCTTCCAGGATCGCCTTCAGCGATAATCGGCCCAGCCCCAAATGTGAAGATACCTGATCTGCCGCAGGTGAGGTTCTGGTTTGTTTGTCTAACTGTCCGTTGCTGCTTTTTGGTTCTGCTCGTGCGAGTTACGTTCGCCTCTGAGATTAAAGAAAGAAAGCCTCGTGGTTCTGATTTTCTGCACTTTTGCAACTGAGCTTTTGTCCGTTGATTCCGAGTCAGCGAACACAACATCATCCTTAAGTCTATATTCCGGTTTTTGCTAACTTCGAGAGTTCTCATGAAGGGTGTGGCCGTCACATTGCCGGAGCATTTCGCCACAGAGAGGTAACAAACATCTCGATATATAGCTATGTTCCCATATGTGGAGGCATTTCTCTCAACAGAAATCAGAGGACTGAATTGGCGACTCCCACAAATAGCTATGTTCATGGCACTAATACTAATACTTGTCGCCATAGGACAATGGACTTGCACACATATTCCTCTCATGCCTTTGAACTGTACTGTGGGCATCATACATCTGCCGGCAAATGGCAGGCCTTCAAGCTTTCCTCCCGTTCCAGTTCTGCGAAGACCTCTCAGCGCGATCAAGCTGGGTATGCCCTCTATCCTTATCCAAATCTTGCATTCAGACTTACCTTTTTTAGGATCAGTGACCAATTAAAACAGGAGATGTAATGGTCCCAGAAGAGGACTAAGCAGAGTTGTTACTAGCGAGGTGATTCAGGAGGGCTCGATAATAACTTCGCTGAAGCTTCACATCTTCACTTTTGTTCTCAAATATATTTTTTCCCTAAGCAAGCTTTGATCCCGAAATCCTCTATGGACATATTAGATCAGGGTCAGCATATAACACAGCGTAGACTATGCTTTTCATCGAATCGGTATGCATCCTGAATCACCTCACCTCCCGAAACCTGCTCGTTGGCTAGACTTCCTGGGAATGATGAGCTTATAACATCATCCCGTCGCAACGTGCACGAAGTGATCATCACCTAACAAGCGTGAATTTAGCCAGTTCTCGGTGAATTTATCATAAAGCCACGCGGATGTTACAACCACGCTAGAACACATGCCAAAAGGGGACTAGTCTCTGTGCTCTCTTGCTCTTTAGAACACAAAAAAAAAAAGAAATGGGGCATCATAATCATTTGGCGTGTAAAGACAGAAATGGCATACATTTAAGAAAGGGCAATGGAAAAAGGTTCAAAAAGAGACTTAGTCACGGAATTTAAACTTTTTCCCTTTATTTTGTCGTCTCTTCTACTTTTATTGGAAAAGAAAAGGTATGCAACTAGTTTGAAGCTGCGAATATGAAAAGAGAAATCCTTGTTAGAAGTTCTAGTCCCCTGTGCAAGATCATCGTGAAAGGATGGAAAAGATAAAAAACCTGCACAAAGGTATTATTATTATTATTATATATTAATGTTAGTGTAGTGGATGAATGTGTGAATCCTTTTCCATCTTCTTGAAAAGTGAGTAGGAAGAATAGAGTACGCGGTTTAAAAACGGGGGAGAGGAACATATTTTCCTCCTTTTTCAACCGGAGAAAGGAGTGCAATAGAAAAAAAAAAAGAAAAGGTAAAAGGGAGACTTGTCTTTTCTTTTTCTTTTCCTTTTCATGTTTCTTTACTTTACTGTAATGAAAACAATGGCAGTTGTCCAAACCTTTCCATAGCGCACGCATTTCTGACACTGTTTGTGGGTATCCCAGAAATATGGGCACCCCGAATTCCTCACGGTTTGCCCATCCATCTCCTTTGATTCAAAATAATAAAAGAAGAAGGCATTAATTATTAAGAGTTTAAGGAGAGGAGAGGAGAGGGGAGGAGAGAAGAGGAGGGCCACGACCTCGAGAGTAAAATTGGAGGGGGCAAGGCAGCAGGCAATCCACATGATTCCAATGGAAATTGTACCAGATTTGATCAGTTGTTTTACACAGTAAAAACTCACGGAGTACATTTAGGGTCGTGTCAAAGCAGCAACCAAGCAGGGCTCTTGATTGATTGAATGGCAGGAAAGAACCATCACCTTTCCAATCAACCTGTATCCGCCTGCCCCTCTCTCTCTCCCATTACCCATCTATCCACCCGTCTTGACGAGATATAATACAAACTAATACGTCCTTGAATTCGTGAAATGAATTCCTTAAGTCATAGTAGAATTATCACGGTGAAAACTAATAATTAAAAGTAATAAATAATATCGAAATTTAATGTAAAATTCTTCTCAATGTGAGAAGTAAAATTACAATTCGATGCATCATCAAAATTTTCACTAAATCACCAATAATATGGGTACATAATTATTCTTCTCAAATCACCAATAGTCAGAACATAAACTTTTTCCCTACTCAGCGTAATATCAAGAACTCATCTTCGTATTCATATGCTTAACAACATAAAAAAGAAGAAGCTGAAATCAAAAACACTGAATCTGACAGTCTAGGAAATGGGGCGAAATCACCGGCTAGAAGACTCCAATAGCAATCCCTACTATTCAAAAAAAAGAACATCAAGTCATGAATATCTCTTATTCATGAAGTTTCAACGGTGCGATCGTCAGCAACACCCGATTAAGTGAACGTTGCGTAGACTGAAAAGGAGCTATGGCGGAATCCGAGTTTGCTTCTCTTCTTTGGCTGTCAACCCCTCATTCCTGGCTGCGTTTTCTGTCTTGTCTAATCTGAAGACAACTCTAGATGACCTCTTGAGAGTATGGAAAATTTCGGACTTCATCCGTAATAAGAAACACGGGCTTGGACCGTTCTCACAGAGGATAACAACCCAACACGTCTATTCTCCAAAAGACATGATTACGGAACAATTCTACACAGCGCATGACTCTTCATCCATCATCCATCGTTTTAGATTTGTGGCCCTCCTCCAACACACCACACACAACACACATTCTTCTATACACAGTACTTTATTTTAGTATAGGACACCTTCCCTTGTCAAAACTTCAATATTAGCATACACATCACGTCCCATACTCATACATCAAATACATAGAGTTTATGATATTTATGGAGGGTGGGGGTATTGGGGTTTTTGTGGGGGGGGACAAAAGGGAGGGTTCTGGGTTCTGATGATGATGATGATGGACCCTGACTGACTGAAGGGAGATTGGGTTGTGGGAAGGGATGGGGGTTTAAGTGCATCTGAGGCAGAGAGATCACAAGTTGAATGTGGGTGTATTTAGGTCATGTGTGTGTGTGTGAGAAGATAGTTTTTTTCTTTTTGGTAGGAAGAGAGGAGTTAGCTTTGATTGAAGCTACAGTTGTTGACTGTGGTTCAACCCCTGTCTTGTTCCTGTTCCCTGTTTCGTGTTGCTGTTCTATTCTGTGATGCTTTTACTGTTCTTCTTCTCCCTCTAAGAAAACCTTTTGTTTTTTTTTTTAATTTTGAAGAAAACCTTTTGTTTTTGACAAGACCTTTCATGGGTCTGACCAGAAAGCCTGCCACCTAAATCCCAATCCATCCCTTCAAAAAACAACCAAATTTCTACTTATCAAGAAAATGAAATACCAACTTTTCAACTCTCCCGTCTCAAACAACCAAACAATTTTACCCGCTTACTTTTTCACTACCTTGCCTTTGTTTGTTCCTCGTCGTAGAAATTTGGGCAAACCACGAAAGCATATACATATACATATGTAAATTTTGCCAAATACCAAATCAGATTGTCTAAGTTCACCGAAACTCCAACGTCTGGAAAATAAGGTTTCTTCAAAAACCAAATATTGCCTCGATGGTTTTGTTTTCGGGCATTTCTTTCACTTCCTTTCTCTTGTTCAGTTAGTATTCTAAGTATGTGTACGAGTAAAAAAGCCAGCGAAAGATCACTACGAGGATCAAACCCTTGCGATAAAGTGTCCCATGAATATACAGTATATGTATAAGCCGTAAACCCAACTGTTCGTCAGTGTAACGACATCGAGAGTTCACAATATGCTGCTTAAAGCTTATGTTTCCATTGAAGTAGGGTTAGTTATTGTTACTTTTTTTGTGTGAAGTAAGTAGGGATTGGTTAACATTTATCACAAATTTAATAAAGTTAGTCAAAGTATCGTTCCCCGAAACCAATAGAAAGGAAAAATATATATTAAGAGTCAAAAGAACAGCTTGGTCAATGATTAAATATAACCTAGGAAAATGAAGATCACCACGACCAAACTAATCCCACCAAAATTCAATAAACCACGACTTCTTCAGATGTTCATAAGGGCTTGCGAATTCAAAAAGAAGAGGAAGAAATAAATAAAAAAAAAGGGACAAGGGAGAGAAACCGACGGATACCGAGCGGATATAGTCCGGTCAAACCAAAAAAAGAAACAATGCATGTCGGAACGTTGACTGATGAAATTTTTTGCGCTCCCCCCCTTTGACCGGTGTCGAGGCGATGTAAAATCAGTTCTTTGAGCTCTCTTCGTCGTGCTCGACCTCCGAGGCCGCGTCCTCCTCCTCGAAACAACAGTCGTCGATCCCGTACCCTCCGTGTCCACTCCCGAACGCCCTTATGTGGTCCTTCAACGACCTCTTGTGCTTGAAGTCGGAGCCGCATGCGCAGTACCAGAGCTTCCCACAGTTCTTCTCGTGAGTCCTCCAGTCGCCACGGACGGCGAACGCCTTCCCGCATTTGCGGCACACGAAGGGCTTGATCCCGTGCTTCCTCTTGTAATGCGTCTGGAGCGTCCGGAAGTCCTTGAGGGGCTTCGACCTAGGGTGGTCGATGTTGTTCTTGCACCCGGGCGCGCAGCAGTAGCACGGCAGCCTCAGCATCGCCGTCGGCTGAGTCCCTCGGAGAGACTCGGGACCCTTACGGTACTGAGAACCATGACCCCACATATGCATCTGAGTAAAAATGAATAAGAATTATCTCACCATAATAACTTACTACCACAACCTCAGAGTCATAATTCAAGATCTCCATTCCTTGTTGCTCCGCCCTCATTTTCTTTTAGAAAGACGGGAATTTCCCAATATCATTATGCTCAATGTAATACCCAAATACATGAAAAAGGAAAGGTGGCCTTTACTGATGTGATATGAAGGGTTTCCCTGTTCTGAAAGATGCAATAAAGAAAGGGCAAGATTAGATTCCTCCAAACTTTGCCTTTAACCTTAAAAGAAGTGAGTGTTATTTTGTGACCCATAAATAGTACAATCACAAACACGTAAATAATCATTTAAAATAAAACGATACCAAAATATGAACAGACTATGTAATTCCTTTCCTTTTCACCCATTTGGTGAATTCTCCATTGGAAAGCAAGAGAAAAAAAAAAAGTACAGGGACAAAAAACATTGCTTTCACAAAGAGATACCATTAAAACACGACTCGGGTCTTCTTGGAACTTTTTTTTTTCATTTCCCACTTTCCCTTTTCCCGTTCTAGGGTTTCTTTCGATCTCATCGATCTCACCCTCTTCAGGTGGTTTGCTCCTGCGGTTATTGCTCAGTTTGTTTATTTTTTGTCAGAAATTTTTTCTCTCCCAAAACATTAATTCAAAAAAACAAAATGGGAATTCGGGTGGTTTTGGTGTTTGGGGGATCTTTCAGTTTGGCACACTTGCCGATGAACCCCCCAAAATTATAGAAGAAAAGAAAGTTAACAGGACACAGATATCAAGATTACAATAAATAATAAGAATAATAATGACATGGCAAAGGAAGGAAGGACAGGAAGAAAATCATGCCCATTGTGTGTAGTTCAATCAAAGCAATAATCAGGGGGCAAAGACAGGGACTCAGTTGATTCCCAGTTCTAAAATCCAATCTCATAATCAGATTTGTGATTTGTCTTCTGCTGTATGACATGGAAAAGGGCATCAAGTGTTTGGTAATTATTACAAAGCTTTAAGGAAAGGGATTAGGATACTGTTTTTTTTCTTTTTGAAAAAAGAAGGGAGAAATTATTGGAGTCGAGAAATAGAAGACCCGATAAAGTTTTTCTTTTAATTATTTGAAGGGAGGGAGGGAGGGATTACTACAAAATTAGCACAATAACGTGTGTCAAATGCCATGCACGTAATTTGAAATCGAGAAAATTGGAAAAGAAAGGGTTGAGGCAGACCTGCATGTTGTTGTATCGGTTGAAGGTCTTGAAGCAAAGAGGACAAGAGAACTGGGTCGGACCGATGAGAATCTGGGCAGGGGTTGGAATCCAATACTGTCCTTTGTGCAACCTCCCCGCGCTGCTCCCCATCGGGTTATTGCAATAGAGGCTGCTGCTGGCGTTGCTAATGTTGTCCTGATCCTCCTTGTCCGACATCTCCGCGGGAGATAGCCTCGACGCCAGATCGGCTGAGCTAGGGCTCGGGAGCCCCAGGTGGAGCGCGACAGTGACTCCCCTGTCTTCGTCTCCATCGTCATCCTCATAGTCGGCACAGGAGGAGTTTAGGTCGAGGATAAGGTGGTTATTGTTGCTGTTGCTGTTGCTGTCGGTGTTGTTGTTGGGGGTGATTTCGACATCCATGTGGTCGACATCCTGAGGCAATAGGTTAAGGAGGGGGAGGGCTTCCCTAAGAGGGGAGGGCGAGGGTGGACGAGGGTAAGGGTAAGGAAAAGGGTTAGGGTTAGGGTTAGGCACTGGGTAATTGAGTGATTGTGGGTGAGGAAGAGGGGTGAGGTTGCTGATTAGGCTGAAGTTGATCCAGCCATGGCTGCTGCTGGTGTTGGAGTTGGAGTTGGGATTGATGTTGTTGAAGGGAGTTGGGTAGTGGTAGTAGTGCTGGTGCTGGTGTTGGTGTTGGTGGTGGTGGTAGTAGTAGGGATCGGCCATGATTGAGGGGGTATGTTTTGTGCTTGTGTGTGTGTGTGTGATGGTTGTTGGTGGTGGAGATGATGATGATGATGATGGTGGTGCCCAAAGTGAAAGAGAAGAAGTGGGGTACGGTATGGAAGGGAGGGTGAAAAATGATGAAAAGGAAGAGAGATTTGTTGGGTAAAAAGGGCAAATAAATAGTTTCTCTTTTTCTTACACAAACTATATGATTAGTGGGTTGGTGGGTTTTCTTTTATCAATTAAGGATTCCTTTTGTTTTTCTTTCTCAAAATAAAAAAAAAATAGGGATCGATGCCATTTTGCTTTATTTATTAGTTACACGATGGGAGATAATAGGGGATGGTGGTTTGGTGGTGAGACTAGGGTTTTCCATCTAGGTCAAGCCAAGTTCAGTTCCCACTTAGGTGAAACCAGTTCCCCGACAGTCTAAGATCATCATTGGTTGTAATAAAGCGTTTCCCCTTTTGTCTTTAAATCATCCACCGGGTGAAAAAAGTCTAGTTAGAATAATAACTCGCGATTTTATCGAGCCATACGTACAAATTGGGAAAAGTTTGATAATAGAGATACTCAAAATCGGGTTTTCCTTTCGTATAAATAACCGTTTAGGATGCACTGATGTTGAGACACGCTTTTTAATTTTACTTCCGATAGTGATTATTTATTAATGGGTCATTAAAAGCCTTCTTGGTTGTGAAAAATTTAATCAATATACTTTGACTACGACATTTAATCAAGCGTTCCAGGGACTTGACCGAGGAGATGCCGAAGCTAATCATGCGAAGATTAGCGTTGGCCATGGAGGATGGCTCAAAAAGCAAAGATTAGGGAAGAAAAGCCAACTCGGGTCGATGCAACTTTTTGTCGGAAAGAAAAAAATTGAAACCAGTTGAATGACCAAACAATGAACGAATGGAGGGAGAAAGGAAGGAAGAAATCATCATCATCATCGCCGTGATGATTCACTATCATTACGCTCTCACTAAAGACAAGATGAAAGTTAGAGAGCTTCCTCTCTAATCAGGCTTTCAAGGACCGCGTTTGATACTTTCTCTCGTTTTAATTTTTTTTATGTGATTTGATTTTGATGTGATTGGATTGGTTTGGATGGGATGGGAGGGGGGGGGGGGGGGGGTGGGTTTGAGACTGCAGAGGAGAGGAGAGACAAAATAGAGTTGGGGATCTGATGGCCTTGGGACTTGCGATGCTTAAGAGCAAAAATAAAAAATAAAAAGCTTATTATTTCATCCATCCCTTGTGTCAACACAGCAACCCACGATTACGTTTCATATATACTTATTATAACTTAATTGTTATGTTTATCGAGTTATTTAATAAAGAATACAATTTTCTATAAGATTGAATGTAAACTTAATAATAACAAGAGCCAAAAGGAGGGGAACAATGAAAAGGACAGACTGACTACTACATTCCTTTCCTTTGTTTTCTTTCCTTTGCAATAACATTTTTTTGTTTAATTTCCTAGTATGATGTTAAACTTGGGTAATTGTAGGTCGGTTTACGAACACCCTGGACTCGTTCATATTTCGGACAAAGATCTAGGACAAAACCCTGAGTATGTATTTTCCCTAAATACTGAAAAGAATATATATCAAGGCTATTTCTTGTTCTACCGTTACATATACGTATCCGAGGTGTTTATTTCATTACTATTATCATTTATTTGTTGTTGCTGTGGGGGGTGTTGCAAATCTACATCCAATCTTTTAGTAGTCAGGACACATAGGGCATGAAGTAGAAGAAGAAAAAGCCAAAAGGGAAGAACACACACACAGCCTTCTCTCCTTCTGCTCTAGCAATTAGGAAACTGTAGACATTGTCCTTTCATGAAGAGAAGAGAAGAGAAGAGAAGCAACTGATATGATGTATACTCATGAACATTCATTCAACTCTGTCCTTTCTTTCTTTCTTTCTTTCCCTTCCTTGTCTTGACATTTGACTATTTCTTACCAAATGTTTTGATTACTCATGTCCCTCCCCCCTGCAGATATTCGGGCATTTGACGAGGAAACTCTACTACTACTGCTGCTGCTGTCTAACTAAGATTTTTGTTTATTTATTTTTTTAAATTTTTTTCGCCAGAGTATGTATGCCTTTGAACCAATCCCTTTCATATTATTTAATACTCACTTCATATAATTTGAATAGTCTTTCTTGGCTAGGGGGGAGGATAAACTTATTGCAAAGCCACCCGCCTCTTCTATGACATATCGCAAACATTTGGGGTGGGAGGATAGATTCGAGATGGAAAGGAGACAATGAATGCAGATATTCTTGTGGTTTCTACCATCGGATCGATGTATGGAAGGATGAACCGGGGACAATTCCATTTTTCTATGTGCCCCATCTGCCTGCCTTTTGTGACACTCCCCAACAATTCCCAAGTCGAGGAAGAAGAAGAAGAAGGGGGAGGGTGGGCTTGTTTTTATTGATCCCATAAAAATAAAGACAGGAGAGGGTTGTCATATGTAAGAAGAAAGTAAAAAAAATAAACATGGGGATTAATGCTGCAGGGTTTAGGAATTAGTGCAAAAGACGGGATTTCCTCCCCTCCATGGTCGATGTCTCCCCATAGACAGACACAAGAGTCATCGGGGAGGGGGAGGTCGTTCTTTTATCCCCCCCCACCCAATCCCCCGTTCGGACAACAAACTTGGAAGAAACAAAAAATGAAAAGATGGAGATTGACTGTCGTTTCTTTATATATAGGGGGGGCGGGTTTCTAGACAGCACGTGTGTGTGCGTGTTCGAAGGTCCCTAGGAGGAGGGGTGGTCGTCGTCTTCGTCTAGTAATGTCCACTGTCCATGTCTTGTTGGGTCATTTCGGGGACATAATTACCTCTGTAATCCCCCCGCCCCCTCCCCTCCTCAACAACAAGAAGAAACATTTCATCCCGATTCTCAATTCGTAATATTTCTAACCCTTTCCTCAGCAGCCTTTTTGTGTTTGGATTCATTCGCTTGTTCAAAAGGGTTAGCATAATTTTCTCCCTTTTGGGCCCAAACACAGTTCAAAAATTGCTGGTACTTTGTGAACAAATTGACAATGTTACAGCTAAAAGCAACATTTTTTTACTTTTAGAGAATGACTTTGGGGGCACCGTTGTTTCCCCAAGTGTCTTACTGAGCACATACTAAACAGATTAAATTAGGTGTCTGTATTATTGACCCTCCGACATTGATTGTTTGGGGGTGGTGGGTCTCATGTTCAGAAAGAAGACAAAAAAAAAAAAAAAAAAAGCTGAAGAAGAAGAAGAGGAGTAGGGGCACACGTCCTTGTGCTTCTTCTTCCTTTTTGGTAGGACTGAGTTATATAACTCAGTCCTACCAATGCCTCCTCCTCCATCACCTCCACAAGTGCAATGATTTTGTAATAGCTACTGTTCCCATAAATACCATGACGCACTCCTACTTGCCCCATAATGAGAGGGAGGTCCCGAGCTCAAACTGTGCATGCACATGGAATGCTGTGAGAATCAGAGATGAATTAATTCCGATGACCGATGCCGAAATGAAACCGACCTGCTATCCTGTCATTGAATGCGCACTCTAGATGGAGTGGACCCAGGGGCGAAGCCATAACCGTACCCGCTCCCTGGCTTCAGCCACGCGATTGCCTACCAAAGTGCAGGGCAAGTGAGACACCGATGATGTCGCGTTCAAAACGACAAACATAGGTTCCACTCCCAAGGAAAACTATCAAAGGTAAATCACACAAAGAATCGGTTGAATATAATTCTAGACGGTGTGATTTCTACATTGCCTGCAGAAATATCGCTCCAGAAAATGCCAGTGGCTGGTCTTCTGATTTAAGATTATGTCCAGTCGGAATTTGTCCCCTCAAGTTATTGTAGCAACTCCCTTATTTTATATCCAAGCAAGGCATCTTTTCTCGTGCCCAGGAGAGAAGTGTGTGAGTACTGCTCATGGAGCATGACTTTCATATATAAACGGAGTAAGTAATTACCAGGAACAGATGGGCCAGATCAGAAATCACTTCCATAGTCAGCAAATAGAGCTCCATCCACTGATCCATACTGAAGGATAAAAATAGTCAAGGAAGGTAAACGATTAGGCATCTTAAATTAAATAGGTATAGTCGCTACAAGCGGATAGCCACATAAATGATTATGGGTTCAGAAGGAAAATGGATTATCCAAATCATCACCCACCACAGGGAACGAAACCTCTCCAGAGCCAGCAATGTAAGAACGGCCAGAGCCCACTGCAACTTCTTCATAAACTCTCAAACCATTCTTTCCACCAATGGTGAATGACCCATGAGGTGAAAAGTTAACAACCACATGACCATCTGACAAACTGCTCATGCCCCAAGCAACTCTAGTTAATACAACCTCCAGTATCCAGAAGGTGATTTAACCAGGTAAATACACTAAAGAAAGAATACCTAAGTATAAACCGGACAGGGACAAGTTCTACCCCCCTCCGAGCACGGCCACTGACTCGGCTAAAGAACAGCCACTCAGTCATAAGAGGTACAGCTTGCTCCACATTCAATGCCAACTGCAGCACAAAAAGAAATTAATCAGCATATTTACTTCCCAAAAGAACGGATTTGCACAAGCTAAAGAACACTCGCCATTGAAGATCCATGATCACCCGAACCAGTGCAGACAGACTCAAGTTTAGCCAAGCAAAGAATTGTCATGTGTATTGCTGCTATAAGTAGCAATCACAGTTTCAGTCACTCAGGTGCGGAAAATGAAGCCAGTTGAAGATGGTCCGAAATAAAGAAGTAACTTGCAGTGAGAGGGCTGCTGAAGAAATCCTTAATAACTGGATTCCCCTTTTCATCACAAGCATCAGCATGCTATAAATGCAACAAGAGGTCACTACCATGATAAGGTACTAACAAAAGCAACAAGAGCAGAAACGCCAAGGACAGGAGGTAGCGCAAAGAAAGACTAGGCACCTGGCAAATAATCCCTCCAGTTCCATTCCACTTAGGTCTAATTGGACAGCTGAATTCTGTCCCAGCTGTGACCCATCCGATAGTGAGGATATTGTGATTCAGCTGATCATGTATATTCGTTCCTGGAGTTCTTGAATTCTAATGCAAAAATTATATCAGAGTATGAGCTGACAACAAAATGTTAAAAGGATCTGCAAACACCGTACCGGAATCATAATTGTCCTAGATGTTCGCTTGTCATCTCCTTCAATCCATGGGTCTGTATAGTTTACACGGAATATGGAATCGATTTGACCCCTCTCTAATGAGACATTAAATTTCTGGTTTCTTCCAAAAACATTCCTATGAGAGTACGCAAAACTGCAAGGCAAGTAGTAGATTATCGTAGGTTGCAAGATTCAATGCACTAGATTAGGGCATGGCAACCCCAGAAAATGCAAAACTAATAAAACAGCTACCTTCCAATTAGTCCAGATAGAGGGCCACTTGTAATCCTATCATCGAACGAAGTATATCCGGTCAGCATCTCCACCATCAGATCTAAACAGAAGTGCAGTCCTAGCAGAAAGTCGCAGGCCAAGGAGAAGTGTTTATTACTTACCCACTTGATATTCCACCACCAGCTGAGAACCCTCCACTTTTACGCTCAACAACAGTCATTACAAGATCAACCTTGGTAGTATCTAACAAGGAAAATTTCGTAATCAGATTTCACCAATGCACCACGCCAACCGATGGATGACATAAACACTACAGATTAAATCAGAATATGAAACTTTGAATATCACACCTTGTTCAAATAAAGTACATAGACCTTCGAGCAATGGAAACCCATCTTCTAGGAAATGAGATGCCCACTGACAGAACTGAAAACTCCTATTTCTGTCATCTTATCGCAGTTCTCACAAATTATGAGGCCTTCCAGAAGAGATGATTTTTCACTTACTTTAGCAGGCACCGTGAATTTGAAACACTAGTTCAAGCAATAGTTCCTGTAAGTATTTAATTATTCACCTCCAACAGGTTGGGGAATTATGCTAACGTCTTCCATGATTCCCATGGTTAACACAGTTTCTACATCTCTCTCTCCTAGGAGCATACTATATACTAACATGGACATAAAAATAGCAACCAATATAATGTCAAGTAATCATAGTGTGCCCTTCTGGACTGTGCAGTAATCAAATATCTCACAAACAGCGCCAACTTTTTTGGCCAACCAGCAAGCGTTGGTGTGTAATGGACATACTTTGCTAAAAGAGGCCCTGAATCTTTGATTGGCCGACTAAATAAGGAGCTCTAAGAATGGTTCGGTAGCTTTTCGATAGCAGTCTAAAATTTGAAGATAAGGGCAAAAGATGTTCCAAACAAAGTCAAAAGATGAAGTGAATGGCTTATTTACCTGTCCCTTCTTTGTTGTAAGTTGTATGAGGATCGTCTCAGGCTCGGTCTTTCCCACTGTTGGCTCGCCACAGGAAAATGTCAGGGGAAAAACATTAGCAGCAGAATCAATAAATCTAAAAATTGATGAAGGAAAATCTATCTGGAACCACAACCTCCAAGATAAGGAAACTAATGTTCTTATGTCTTTCTGTCAAGGAAACGTATTGAAATATTTCACCTCAGCTTCTGACACATGCATCTTTAAAATTCCCCCAGAGAGAATTTCCACATCCGAAACCTATACATGATAGTTATGAACCCAGAGCGACAACTGAAAGTCAGAAAAGATTGGACTTGGTGACGAAGACACTAACACACCTATTTCTTCATAAAACAAGTGGGAATTCAATATCAGCATAAGAAGAAAAAGAAAACTAACCAAACCAAAAAGTCCCCTCTCCATTTACCAACCATTGATAGAGTTTATCACTTCATAGATTCTCCAGTTGTTAATTACTTTTCCAGCACAACTTGCCAGCAAACCATACACTTTACATACATCATATAGGGTAAAATCCAAATCAGCAAATCCCAAATAAAAGGAACCTACCAAAATCCTCGAAGGCACTCGCAGACTAGGCCGTGAAAATCTTGGTTTGGTTCTACCTTGGGCCAGAAGGAATCGATATCACAGAGTCGTGTTTGGAAATAAAACCCAAAAAAGTTATCATCCCCTAAATCGCCGCCCAGATGAAAAATCACTATTTGGTCCAAGAACGACTCCAAGATTCACGCAACAACACAGAAGAAGCGCATAGCATGAAACGGCATCGAAGTTCACTGCTCTTGCAGACAGAATGCTCTATCAGGATACCTGAAAGACTAATTGGATGCCGTCCCCGGTGTCCACTATCACCGGCATGCAAGAGCAGAAGTAACCGTTCTCGATTATCCGGTGCACGTCCTCCCCTCCTGGACCTCCTTGACGTTGAGAGCGGAATTCGGCCGGCTCGACTTCGGAGCATGAATCGCCTCGGACTCGAGGTCCTTCCTCTCAAGCTCCTCCCCGTCCTTATTCCGAACCACCACCTCGCTAATCAGTACCCTCTCCTCTCTGTGCTGCCGCGTCGTCTTCGTCATCCCATAAACCACCAAAGAAGCCGGCGGCGGGCGTTGAGACAACTGGAGAGTGGTAGCGTCGGGAACCGTAGCGGCGGGAACGGAAAGAAGTCGAAAAGTGGTGCCTTGGGAGGGCAAGGGAGCTTAAGGGTTGGATGGAAGTGATCCGGACGTCTTCGTTTCGCCCCTTTGAAGGAAGGAAAGGGTTTCTTGTTTCTTGGGACGCCCAAGACTGAGAGCGACGGGGAGTTGGGGAGAAGAAGAAGAAGAAGAAGACGACCCGAGTGGGGGGGAAGAGGGAGGGGTTCGGGTTTTTTTTACGGGCCGGTCATTTGGGTCGGGTTAGCGGGCCTTATCTAATAGCGTCGGCCCATTAAGAGACCTAAATGGGCTCTGTGTTTTAAAGGGGTTACGAAAATTATGATTACCAAATTCAGAAACCGAAGTTAATCGATTAAGTGTACTTATGGTGTCAATAAATTGGTGCGTTAATCCTTTTAATTGACGTATAAACATCGTGCTTATATATAAGAGAATGAGAAATTGGGTTTTTAATAATTTGTGGAGGATATAGAAGAGATATGGAAGTGACTGTGATAACCAAGGAAGAGATCAGGCCTTCCTCGCCCACTCCCGACCACCTTAAGATTTACAAACATTCCCTGCTCGACCAGCTCATACCTCCCACCACTCCCTTCACCCCGATCATCCTCTTCTACGTGGGGGGCCTCGACGCAGAATGCCTCAAACGGTCCCTCTCGTACACCCTTCCCCGCTTCTACCCCCTCGCAGGGAGAGCCAAGGACGACCTCTCCATCGACTGCGATGACCGTGGGGTCCTTTTCACGACCGCTCGTGTCAACCAGTCCTTGTCCCAGTTCTTGTCCCGACCCGACCTCGCATCGTTGCAATATCTCCTGCCTCGGGATCTGCCTACGGCAACCTTGGCTGGCACCCGCATATCCCATGTTCAGGTTAATTCGTTCGAGTGCGGGGGTGTTGCGCTCGCGGTGTGCGTCGCGCATAGATTACTAGATGGGGCGAGTGTCGGGATATTCCTGAAGGCGTGGGCGGCAACCTCGCGAGGAGAGGAGCCAGCAGTGATCCCTGACTTCTCGGCCCCGTCGATGTTTCCTGCAAGCGATGACATGTGGCTCAAGGACTCGGCAGCGGCTGTAGGTGGGTTGTTTATCCGGACGGGCAAAGCCATAACCAAGAGATTCCAATTCAATTCCTCGGCCATCGTGGCGCTTAAGGATTTGGCGAGAAGCTCGGACATTGAAAGCCCGTCTCGTGTCGAGGCCGTTTCCGCCTTCATATGGAAGCACGCATGGGCTGCTTCCAGGAAACAAAACAGCGGAGAAGAAAAGCTGGCTACGATCCTGGCACATTCCGTGAACCTCCGAAAGAGGCTGACGCCGCCCATGCCGGGTAATTCCCTCGGCAACATCCTATGGGCGTCCTATGCTCTCTACGAGAGCGATGATAGCTCGGAACAATCCCTGCCTAATATGGCCGCCGAGGTACGCAAAAGCATCCAAAAGCTCGGGGGCCATTTCCTCGAAAGTCTCACGGGTGACAAAGTGAAAGCCGCGTTAAGCCAATCCCATCGCGAAGCTCGGGAAATCGTTTCCAAGTCCGATGCGGCAGCTCGGTTCGCCTGTACCAGCTGGTGTGGTTTTGGGTACTATGATACAGATTTTGGGCAGGGGAAACCCGTATGGATGAGTACCGTGGCCGGAAGCAACGGCGCAGAAGTGTTCTTAAGTGGGGCGATATTGTACGACACGAGGGACGGGGACGGGGTCGAGGCTTGGATCGTAATGGACGAGAAGGAGATGGAACTGCTCGAAGGAGAGGAGGGAATGCGTGAGTTCGCGGTCTCGAACCCGAGTCCGCTGAGATCGACGGGGACGCCTCCGTAGATGACAAGGCTTACGACCAACACCAAATTTAGATGACACATTACCGTAACAAAATACTAATCAGACATTAATTAAGATTTTCTATTAAGGACAATTCGATTAATCATCGGCAACTGCTGTTGGAATCGAAATGATCGTTCAGCGGAATTCGATCTTGATTTCTTTGTTCTTTTCAATCAGTGGTTTCTCCTTTTCGATCGCTGGGAATTTGTTTGTTTTGGGGGTCGTCTGAATTAGGTTTTGAGAAGATGGTGGTGGGGTAGTGGTGGTGGTCGGAAGTCAAAACTCGAGGAGAAATTAGTCGTCGTCGTCGGCTCCGGCGGAAGAACCGGAGTTGAGGAGAGATGGAAGGCCCCGATTTTGGGGGTGGGTTTCTTTCGGTTTCTTGTGGGGGTTCGTTAGACTTGGAGCAGCCGCCGATGACTGACCCCCGTATGAGTCTGTTGATCGGTCGTGACGACGATCGTCATCCCCCGATCCGTTTCGTAGAGGTTGGGAATCTGGCTACTCGAGGAGCGGCCGGCGGCAAAGGAGGTGACGATGATGAGGCGAGCTCGGAGGATGGAAACTGCGAGAACCCCGGCAAGGGTAAAAAGGGTTTGTCCCCCTGGCACAGGATGAAGTGGACGGACGACGTCGTCAGGCTCCTTATAGCCGCGGTCGCTTACGTTGGTGACGACGGCGTTCTGGAAGATTCGGAGGTTGGACTTAAGCGGAAGTTTGGGGTGTTTCAGAAGAAGGGAAAGTGGAAGACTGTTTCGAAGATAATGATCGGCCGAGGGTGTCGTGTTTCACCGCAGCAATGTGAGGACAAGTTCAACGATCTGAATAAGAGGTATAAGAAGCTGAATGATATTCTTGGGAGAGGAACGAGTCGTCAGGTCGTGGAGAATCCTGCGCTGTTGGACTCGGTGCCGCAGCTCTCGGCTAAGGCGAGGGACGTTGTGAGGAAGTTACTATCCTCGAAGCACTTGTTTTATAAAGAGATGTGCGCTTACCACGATGGGCAGAGCATCCCTAATTGCCCGGATCTGGATTTGCATCTCGAGGGTGGTTGCAAGGATGAAGACGATGACAATGATACGAACAGCGAGGATGAGGACAGTAGCGACTACAGAAACGAAGATGACAGCAATGAAGATAATGATTGTGGACATAACAAGCGGAGTAATTTCGGATTTGAGATTGGAGGGCCAATTCGGTATCAGCTGAAACAGTCAAGGGATTTAAAAGAGTTGATTAGGAAACAATTGTTGGAACTCGAAGAAGAGAGCGTGAATATCGAAGCTCGAACCTTGGAGCTTGAGAAACAACGGTTCAGATGGCTGAGGTACCGCAGCAAGAAAAGCAGAGAAATGGAGAGATTGAGGCTGGAGAATGAGAGGAAGGGCCTTGAGAATGAGCGTTCGTTACTGGAATTAAAGCAGAAGGAGCTCGAGATCAATCCCCGGATTAGCAGTAAACCTCATGGGATGGATCACAGCCATGGTCGGGATCAGATAGATTTGAGCCGGCAATGAGAATACTTGTCGTCAAACACTTTTAACCAAACATATTTGATTGCTTATTAGAGCCGGAAACATGCAATCGAGGCCTAACCCGTTTTCAGTGATGGCATTACATTGTTTGGTGTATGTGTGTAACTTATTCGGTGTAAAAATGTCCGGCAGCGGCAGCTCGGGTTTAGCGAGCTTGTGCGTTTGCTTGGAGTTTCTTGTTTGCCTCCAGGATGAAGTTATAGACCTTGCGCTGGTCAGGGAGAGACTCAGAAACACTTTGCCTCTGCAGGCATCTGTTGGCCCATGCCTCCAGCCCCGGGCACTCTTCCGACACGATCAAGCCGCCGCCTTTCTCAAGAGCATAGAATCTGCTATAGAATGGGATGAGGCACACGTCTACAAACCCGAAGCTCTTCCCTCCGAAATATTCCTTTGTCCCTAGCTCTTTTTCCAACTCCTTGAAGCATAGTAGGAGTTCCTTCTTTGCGGTTTCCTTCGCTTCGGCGGATGGTGCAACTCCCCACACCAGGCGTCCAGTTGAATATATCTACGTGCTTGCCATAAACTCTGGGTTAAATACACAGACATCGAAGAAAATCAAGAAAGGTAGAAAGGTGGGTAGTCTCACTTTCTGATCTATGTAGTTGACCCAGAACCTGGCACGAGCACGGTCATGGGAGTCGCAGGGCAGCAATTGCAGCTTTGACCCATCTCCGCTCCATGTTTCGTCAATGTACTGAACGATGATCGAGGATTCACAGACCGGCCTTCCACCATGGATCAGAACAGGAATCTTCCTGTGTACAGGATTCGTCTTCAGTAGCAATGGGCTCTTGTTTTCACTGAGAAGATCTTCTTCGACGTAATCGTACTCAACGCCTTTCTCATGGAGAGCGATCTTGACCCTCGCCCCGAACGGGCTCGTCCACGCGCTTATCAGCACAACTCCTTCCTCAGCCATCAAAGTATGTTATATCCTGCCGCTACTTCTCCGGTAATGACCCAATATAATGGAGAAAAAAAGCTTATGGAATTTGTCAATTGTATTGTTGGCTTTGGATTTTGTCACTGATTGCATCATTGATTAAACAAAGTTGGACCCGTCTGCATCTTTGAAAATACAGTTCTGGTGCCTTCTCTCCTTTCAGATTAATATGCAGTTTATGGGATCCTTTCATCGTCATTCGGCCAATGTATCGATCTAGAACTTTCATACAAAAATTGTCACATGTTTGATCTGTGGTTGTAAGAAGAGACCCCATCGGTGTTGGCAGGAGGAGTGTTCCTGGTTTTGCTCTGATTATTGCATGGAGCGACATTGTAGGCGAAGTCCCACTCTTTTCCATCTGAACATTGCCTAAACTTAGCAACTTTTGTTCGTGGGATCCATGAAGAACAGTTGTCATTCCCTTGTTTAATCTCCTGTTGTCTACATAACTGTCTGATCTTCCTCTTCTTCCTCTTCAGATTTGTCCGAAGGCTCTTCTCCTCTACAAGATTCATCTGAAAGGAAAACAGAAACTAAGGTATGTCTCCACTTCTAACCATAGTCGATGGGGTTTGTCGTGTTTATGGTCGGATTTGTTTACAGCGATTTGATTTCTATTGTAGGGGAGTCTGGTTTCTGTAGTATTGAGGAGTAATGGCGGATAGGCAGCAATACCCGACTGTCCTAAACAAGGTCTCAGGCCGATTCCACCTGAACTCTGCCGTTTCACCGGCGATCCCGACTTACCAAAGGAATGCATTCTACCAGAGGAGATTTTCATATGGGAACCACACTGCAGCGAAACTCCTGGGCCCCATGGCGTTGACTGGCCCGACATGTCATGATCTGACAGCAGTCTATGCGGCCTCGTCACCTTTTGCTGTGCCGGCTCCGGCTGAGAAAGGACTTGGGAGCTTTGTCATTGATTTCCTCATGGGGGGAGTGTCGGCCGCTGTCTCGAAGACTGCTGCGGCTCCCATCGAGCGTGTGAAGCTCTTGATCCAGAATCAGGACGAGATGATTAAGGCTGGGAGACTGTCGGAGCCATATAAGGGAATCGGAGATTGCTTCAGGAGGACTATGCAAGAAGAGGGTACAATGTCATTGTGGCGAGGAAACACGGCCAACGTCATCCGTTACTTCCCCACTCAGGTATACATGGTTTAGAATCCGGGCTTCCCTCAGATCAGAGATACTTTCGCGTAGACTACGGTGATCAAGACCTTTCTTCTCTCCGATTGCTTTCGTGTAGGCCCTGAATTTTGCATTCAAGGACTACTTCAAGAGGTTGTTCAACTTCAAGAAGGACAGGGACGGCTACTGGAAATGGTTCGCTGGCAATTTGGCTTCCGGCGGTATGGCCGGTGCATCGTCCCTCCTGTTCGTGTACTCTCTCGACTATGCTCGTACTCGTCTTGCCAACGATGCCAAGGCCGCGAAGAAGGGCGGAGAGAGGCAGTTCAATGGGCTAGTCGACGTATACAAAAAGACTCTCCAGACAGATGGTGTTGCTGGGCTGTACCGCGGGTTCAACATTTCTTGCGTCGGGATCATCGTGTACCGAGGCCTGTACTTCGGAATGTACGACTCTCTGAAGCCGGTCGTGCTTACCGGGAAGATGCAGGTCAGTGCACGACCCCCCGATCCGACTTAACACCCAGACAAAACATAACCCACGGACTAACACCATCCGTCGCCACGAAATTTCAGGATAGCTTCTTCGCCAGCTTCGCACTTGGGTGGGTCATTACCAATGGCGCTGGCCTCGCCTCTTACCCGATTGACACTGTACGTCGGAGGATGATGATGACGTCCGGCCAGGCCGTCAAGTACAAGAGCTCCCTGGACGCCTTCACCCAGATTGTTAGGAACGAAGGGACCAAGTCCCTCTTCAAGGGTGCTGGAGCGAACATCCTCCGTGCCATCGCTGGCGCCGGAGTGCTCGCTGGTTATGACAAGCTGCAGGTCATCGTCTTCGGCAAGAAGTACGGGTCCGGCGGGGCTTAATCGACACAGGACTACATTTCTCCCAGTCTCCACACACAAATTTTTTTGTTTGTTGTACTCAATTCGAGTCTCCTTCGACTTTGTCCTGCCTTTATTATTAATCTTTCGAAGAGTATTTCTTGTATTAGAAATAATTTAAATTTGGATCGTCCTTTTAAAACTACCAACGGCAACTAACTTTGTCTGCATGTTCCATTTCCCGCCCTTTGTTTAAATGTCCTAATTTTTCCCATGTCCGCCGCTCTTCGCATCCCATGCTATTCGCGGCCGCGTCGTCCCTTGGCCGCACCACCGGGAGCCACCGCTTCGGCTATTTATCGCGGAGCTGCTTGTCTTCTCTCTCGCTGACCCTAGACGCGGACCAACGGGCAACATGGAACACCAACCACCCCTTTGTCCTGTCCAATCCAATACTATCCCTGCTAGAACGCTGCACCTCCTTTCACCAGCTGAGGCAAGTGCAATCCCAGATCGTGACCAGCGGTCTCGCGTCGGACCCCCTCGCGCTCAGCCGCCTCGTCGCTTTCTGCGCCATCTCGCCGTGCAGGGACCTCGACTACTGCACTAGGTTGCTGTACCACACGGAGAAGGC
Source organism: Melastoma candidum (assembly GCA_023653495.1). Lineage (NCBI taxonomy): Eukaryota > Viridiplantae > Streptophyta > Magnoliopsida > Myrtales > Melastomataceae > Melastoma > Melastoma candidum. The sequence goes on from CM042882.1 coordinate 18,961,405, forward strand.
GAAGGTCAAGGCTTTTTCTTGGAACGTGACTATCAGGGGGTTTGTCGAGAGTGGAGACGAGGAAGGCGCGATCTTGGTGTACAGGAGGATGGTGGCTGACGGTGGATGCCGGCCGGATGGGTATACTTACCCTCTGTTGCTCAAGTGTTGTGTCAACTTGGGGTCGACGGATTTGGGGGATGAGATTCTAGGACATGTTGTGAAGTTGGGATTTGCGGAGGATTTGTTCGTGTGTAATGCTGTGATTCATGTGCTGGTTTCTTGGGGTCGGCTGCAGAATGCTCGTAAGATGTTCGATGAATGTTCCGTTAGGGATTTGGTTTCTTGGAATTCATTGATTAATGGGTACGTGAAGTGCGGGTTGGTCGAGGAGGCTTTGAGGTTGTTCGGGGATATGGTGAATGAGGGTGTTCAGCCGGATGAGGTAACTATGATCGCAATGGTCTCAGCCTGTGGGATAGCAGAGAATCTGGAGTTGGGGAGGAAGTTTCACAGCTCGGTCAAGGAAAATGGGTTGAATCTCACAGTTCGTCTGGCTAATGCCCTCATGGACATGTACGTGAAGTGTGGTAAGCTTGAGATGGCTCGAGAGATATTTGATAATATGGATATTAAGAGTGCTGTTTCATGGACAACGATGGTTGTGGGGCATGCCAAGTTTGCCTCGTTGGATGTGGCTCGGGGATACTTTGATCAGATGCCACAGAAAGATGTTATTACATGGAATGCATTGATTAGCGGGTACGTGCAGGCGAAAAGGAGCAAAGATGCTCTTGAGCTGTTTCATGAGATGCAGGCCAACGGCGTGAAACCTGATGAAGTAACCATGGTCAGCTGTCTTTCCGCTTGTTCGCAACTAGGAGCGCACGATGTTGGAATCTGGATCCATCAATCCATCAAAACACATGGACTTACCTTGAATGTTGCATTAGGAACCGCTTTGGTGGACATGTATGGAAAGTGTGGAAACATAGGGAGGGCTCTCCAGGTTTTCCGGGAGATGCAGACAAGAAACTCCTTAACTTGGACAGCGATTATTTGTGGATTAGCACTTCATGGGTACGCAAAGGAGGCAACAGAGTTTTTTGCAGACATGATTGATTCCGGCTTGAAGCCAGATGATGTAACTTTCTTAGGAGTAATCACAGCTTGTTGTCACGGCGGCCTGGTTGAAACCGGTCGTAGGTGCTTCTCGCAAATGACCTCTGGGTATAACTTATCTCCAGGGCCCAAACATTACTCTTGCATGGTAGATCTTTTGGGTCGAGCTGGATTTCTAGAAGAGGCGGTGGCTCTGATAGAAAGCATGCCAGTTGAGGCCGATGCTGCGGTTTGGGGGCCTTTGTTTTTTGCTTGTAGGGTACATAAGAATGTTGAGCTGGGAGAAAGAGTCGCGGCGGAACTTCTAAGTTTGGACCCTTCTGACAGCGGAAACTATGTTTTACTCGCTAATCTATACGGAGAAGCCAACATGTGGGAAGAGTCTAGAAAGGTGAGGAAATTGATGGAGAAAAGAGGCGTGGAGAAGACGCCCGGTTGTAGTTCGATAGAGGTGAATGGAAGCGTTACAGAGTTCACTGTGAGAGATAAATCACACCCTGAAACGAGACAAATACATGAATGTCTTAACATGCTGATGAAACAGCTACCTCTTGTTAAGGATTTGTTCTGATATCTGAAGTTCAGTTACGCATCTCTTTCTTAGGGGCAGCTGGTTGGTTGGTCAGTAAGGTATGAGACACATATAATTTGTGACAACTTTGGTTATGCTGACCCAACTGATTTTCGTAAGAGGAAGAGCTCACTACTTCTCGAATCCCAGAAGGCACGCAGGATTTAAACGTCCAGGACAGCTTCTCCACCCACGTTTCAGTCTATCCATCCCGGCGCAAGACCTCTAACACTAACCCATTTTGAACTCTACTTTCTGCTCAAAGTTGTGGAGGGAGGATTGGCCGACTAATCGCGATGCCAGCTCTACCCTGCTTCTCAGTTAATCTTGTTTCCATGTGTTTTATTTAGCCTTTATGGATCTCCCCAACCACGGCCCTCCTGGCAGCAGCATAAGAATGCTCGATAATCTGCAGGGGTATCTCACAGAAGGCCGGAAGGCATGTAACCCTGCGCGGCAACAAACTGTATCATCTTTCTCGGACACAAAGTTTACGGGCAACAGTCATTTTATGACAGCTATAGTAAACGCAGTGTTGGCCAATATTTACACAGCTTAGACCAGTGGGGTTACGAATTTCGTCTTCCTTCTTTCGAAGAGATTATGGGGGATGTATTTTGTTTATTCCTTCTATCTGTATGTTATCTTTTGGTTGTCTGAAAAGGGGTAATTCTTGGAATCAGCTGCTTGATTTGTCAATGGAATATAAGTGCGGAGATTGGCACATGACCCTTACCTGCAAGCATATATATCATGCCAACTGTGACTGGAAATGGCTTGGCACCAACAAGGTAGTGCGACCATGAAACTACTTCAGTTTTAAAACTCAAGAATAATATTTGATGTCACCTGAACTGAGGCCTTGGTGAACTTAAGTTTCATGTCATCCCAGGCTTGCCCAATATGTTACGCGGAGGTGTCCATGGACGCATCCAGAACAGTAAAGAAGTAGTTAGTCAATCCGTCTTCAAGCACAGGCGAGTTTTCATTCATTTCGTTGGGCAGCTTAGCTTTCCCATCCTATTGGAAATTCACTCTGTTCAACTTTGAGCTCGCTAAATTAATTCAGTCAAAATTCTTGGTACAATTGGGCTA